>JAWDEX010173425.1:0-15486 GCA_035221805.1 Trichilia hirta | reverse complement strand
TTCAATCAAAAGTAGTAACTTCCACTCAACTCTCTGAATCTGTCAGGACTATCTGTCAAACTCCAATCTTGGTTTCCCAAGCGACACAGAATCTAAGGTTCCTGCAGCATCAAGCAACATCCGGATCTGAAAACCTCAAATGGAGAATACAAGTAATTACAGTTTGTCATTGTGCCAGACAATGCCAGAAGCTCAAAGATAGCAAATTTATAATTTTATTTTTTGTCATTTTCAATAGAAGTTACCAAGGAAGAGATGATGTGTAAGCATATATTGGCTTTAACATAGATGTTTTCTGCAAATATTGCTTGCATATTAGATATAAAATCATCCTACATGCTCCAAAACATTCAAGCCCGTTAAAGGTTGCAACGTCCTCTGCTAAACTGACTTCTGGCCTTTCTACAAGTATCAATCCTGCTTCAGCTCTCCCTCCCAGTCTATGCTCCCTTGCCAGCCTGGAAATAAAATATAATGGTTAGCGTATCCTTGGCAAAGGAAGAAAGAAAACAACAAGGTGCAACAGGTCATGCGCAACAACAAAAATATTAATCTAATATTAGAAGAATCACTTGAAAGCAACACCACAACTTAGCCTTGAAAGAATGAAGTCAAGAAACAAAATGGCAAGTTTTGTACAATAACAAGTGCAGCATAACAAATGCCACTAAATTATAAATAACTGAGCAACTTCTGTTCACAAAAACTTAACATTCCATCCAATCAAAGGGTGCCCATACAAGTGAAATGTGATTTTGCAACAAAAAAAGATCATCATTAAACATCAAGAGCCAGAATGCTCTTGTTATTCTACCTTGAAAACATGCATCAAAAAGATGGTGATTTATAAGAGAGTGAGCTTTAGACATTATAAAGTCTGCAACTACATAACATTTTCCTATCAGGTAGAATGCCCCAAATGAGCATGAGTACATATATCAAACAACATGGTGTATCTAGTCATCCTGTAGTTTATATAATGGAATTTGGAGAAACAATTCTTGAAACTCTTGGTCAAGGTGACAGTTGAAACAAGTCAAGAGATTTCAATCAGTCTGTAAAATTTGCATCGATGAACGTTTCATTTCAAACGTACCTAATCAGACATGGAACGAGCAGCAGTCAACCTCTCAATAGTTCAGACAATGACACAGCAATATAAGTCAAAGCCAAACAATTAAATTTACATTTTTTCTAATACAGTTGGTACAGGAATAAAGGGATGTCCATGTATAAGACCCTAACACACAAGCCAGCATTTGGATGAATCTCTAAACCCCCCCGTTCAAAACCATTGTTACGGAATGAATATAAAAAGCAAAAATGAGTAAACTGTAATACCCAAAAAAAAAAAAATATATTATATAAATGTACTTCAACAGTTAGCATAGTAGAACCACCCGACTTGAAAAGTGGTACCCACATCACGAAAAAACGAAAATCTCAACTTGGCATCATAAATATTCATAAATCCTTTGAACAAACATAAATTGTCATATAAACTAAAACAAGTCAATTCAAAGACGCCAACCGATCAAAAGCGAAACCCATCAACTAACTGAAAAAAATAACATCGAATACCACTCACATTTACTATATTTTGACTTCCGAAAATACTCAAAATTTCAGAAATTTGCATTCGAATCAAATATTAAAAACCATTTGTACGCCGAGTGAAAATTTGGATAAGCAAAAACGCTTCCATAAGCATCAAGCTTCAAGCATCAAACATAAAGTCCCAAAAAAATCACTAAAGCTGTCCCATTTACTGCAGAAAATTTACTAACAAACATAAAGTAAACACATCAAACAGCACATATTCTTGATTCCAATCCAAAAACCTAAAATAAAAGAATGGCTTGACAAAACCAACCCAGAAAAATTTACCCAAAAAAACGTTATTTTTCATGGCATTAGTTGTATATTAACACTTGCAGATCACACAAACACCTAAAGAAGAAAATCTCTAGGACCCGGAAGAAAAAACTGCCAAAAAAACGAGATTAATCAAAGAAACGCACCAGTTTACTACGACTGGGGTGACTCTTATCCCTTGTATCTCAAATTTGAGATGAAAACAGAAACGTTGAAATGGATCTGATGATGGCGATTTGAAAATAGGTTTGTTTTGGAGAGAGAAATGACGCGGTTTTCTAACGGTTCATCTGATAAATTGAGGGTTTGAAGGAGACGGAATAAGCGAACGAAACAGAGCAGCAAAGAGCCGAAGAGGGAGAGTAAACGAGAGAACAAGAATTGAATTTTCGTTTCCAGGTACTATTGGGCTTGGATAAGTTAATGGGCCTACGAAATTCTCAGCCCATGAAGTAAAGATTTTTTAGTAGTGCATTTTAAACACAAGTATTTTGAAGATGTAAATCAAATAAATAAATAAATGAGAACAACCAATAAATATACAATAATCCTAAGTATAAAACTATTTATAATATGATAATATTGTATTATTGTCACCCCTATTATATTATATTTTCAAGTAAAAAAAATTATATAATTATTTATAATTACAAACATACCTTTTATCCCTAAGAGACAGATGATGGGGTTGTATTAAATGGTAGAGGGGGCCATGATCCATAGGTCATATCAGAGAAAGCGAAAGGTTCTTCATTGATTGTTGATAACTAGCTAGGTAGCAGTTGCACCATTGCATATAATGTATCATCAATCCATTAGTTGTTGAGTTTCTTCTTCTTTTTCTTTGTGCATTAATGTAGATAGGGGCTCTGCCTCTGCTGCTTGTTGCTGTTTTTCCAGTCAGCCTTTGTTGGTTGATTGCTGCTTCAATGGAAATGGAATGGGAATGGTCAGTTGAATTGACCTTGACGCGGATGGACAGATGAAGAGACCCCACCAAACATCCATACATGTATATTGCCCAATCTATCTTCTTTTGGCTTAATGGGCCCCAATTGGGCCTAATAGAATTGGACTAGGTGGAGATATCCCAGCAAACACCCATACATGTGTAACTGTATCTCTTTATTTGTTGCATTTGGAGCCAATTGAGCTCAGTTTAATTGGGCCTGTAATCCGACTGGACGATGGTTCATAATTCTACATTAGATTCTATTTAATTATTATTTTTAATATAATATTATTGTTGTAAGAATCAATTTTTTAACTCTTATTTTATTTTATTTTTTTATTACTTTTGTTGAGTGGTACTATTGCAAGCCTTCTAAAATTCTTTTAAAACCCTTTTTTTTTTTGTTATTTACTCCGTAAAAATAAAATAAAATAAAATAAAATAATCTTACAATATCCCGTTAATCACACAAACAACTCTAATTACTTCACAAATATACATCCTAATATCCTCGTTGTGTGTATTTTATTGTTCACACATACTCAATTAAAATCAACAAAATATTTTTATAATTTATATGCTTACCCATTAAAAAATTTAAAAAAATAATTGAGAGTTCACTTTCTAATCACTTTTAATAAAGTCAAGCCTGCTGCTGCATAGACATTTATAAACTATTCTACCATAATTCTTCGCAAATAACTCTAATTTTAGTTTAATAGTAAATCTCTACAGGGACAACCATAGTTATTTAATTTATTTCTCAACTTTATTATTTTAGAAAAAATATTTATTCACTTAATTTAGAATTTGAAAGAAAAGGAAGTTTATAATAAATAAAAAGGCAATAAATTATACAATAATATTTGGGTGCAAAAGAGTGTTTAAGAAAAATTAAAATACTTAGAATTTAATTATATAAGTTTCTTTTTTAAGTTTAAAACACTAAGTTTTTTTTTCCAGTGGGAATCAATAAAATTAATATAATAATAAGTGCATATTTATGTAAATTAATTTCATTCATAAAGACACTTTAATATATTCGTTTTTCAATTTAATACTAAAATCTTGGCAATCCCATCAATTTTATATTAAATAAATTAAGATATATCTATAAATTTATTTAATAACATTATAAAAATATTTCTATAAATTACATTTATTTTCCTTTTATAAACTATAAAATGTTAAATAACAAATTTTTGGAGATTTATTTTCCCCAAATTGGTAATGAAAACAAGGATATGGTTAAGATTTAAGATTAAAAAAAAGTAATATTAATGTTAGAGATATAAATTTTTTTACAAAAATTACATTATAAAATTATCGCATTCGATTTTATAAGGAGTTTGCATAATATAAAAAATATGATAATAATATAATATTAACACATTATTTATATAAAATAAAATATGTGATAATAATATAATTTTTTAATATCAACGCCTAATAATACAAATTTTAAAAAAGAAGTTTATGGCAATATTATCCTAACCCATTTAAAATGGCCCCTATAATTAGAAAAACCAACGCAATATACCATTTCCATCCTGTCTTGACAACAAATTCAATGGCCAGAAACTGTGTTTCGCCTCAAAATCATTGTCAAAACTATTTAAATTTGGAAATAAAAACAAAGAGAGTAAAGACATGTAGATATATATATATATATATGACATTAATTTCACGTTTCCCTTTTGTAATGAGTTTCCGAAATCTGCGCGCCCTTCGTGCTTTTGATCCTCCTAGCCGAAGGCCGAGTCGTCGAAACTCTAAAGGACGAGGAAAAGAAAGAACATAACAAGTCTCCAACTTGTAAGAAAAAAGTTCCAGGTTTCTGAAGGGAAGAGGATTTTGTCGGAAGAGAAAAACAAATCCAACGTATCTCTCCATTCGTTGGGTAAGTGTTGCTGTTTCTTACGTAAATATCTCCTAAAAAGTTTAAAGAATGTTAAACTCCATATGAGTACAGATTCATTTAGATAATCCAGATTGGATTTTGGTTTTATCCTTTTATCCGACTCCGATATAAGAGTTCCAAATGATATTTAATTCTGAAAGTATAGAAGAAGAAGAACAAAGAAGATTCCCCTTCTGAGAAATTGAAGTTCGAACCTTGGAAGTTGTATTAATGTCATTTGGAACATAAATTTCAAACATATGTTTGCTTTCTTCGCAGGTTTCTGTACTTTTATTGTTTTTCTCTTGCCTGAAAAGTGAAGATGGTTGAAGGAGGTGTTACGAAAGCAGATGCAACTGAGTTTTCAGAACTCTGGAAAATAGTGTGGACAACTCCTTATATTATGAAGCTTGCTTTCTCTGCTGGCATTGGAGGTCTTCTCTTTGGTTATGATACCGGTAACAAATATATAATGTAGTTGTTTTCTGGCTAGAACGTTTTTGAAAAGTGGGTTTCCAGGAAAGAATTTACTTTAAAGTTTCTAGTTCATATGATTTGATCTTCAAAAAAATGTGATTTTCTGTTTCTGGGTTTCAGGAGTTATATCCGGAGCCCTTCTTTATATTAAGGAAGACTTTCGAGATGTTGACAAGAAAACATGGCTTCAGGTAATTTTCCTAGCTTTCAAGGTCGATCGGCAATTCAATATGTTATCAGAGCATTATCTTGTGTTTGACGGAATATGCTTTTAGGTCAAGTGGTATGAATCAATAAACAGAATGGCTACTGATATTTTTTTTTGACAGGAAATGATTGTGAGTATGGCAGTTGCTGGTGCTATTTTTGGAGCTGCGATTGGGGGATGGTTTAATGACAGATTTGGAAGGAAATTATCAATTCTAGTAGCCGATGTTTTATTCTTCATTGGTGCATTGGTTATGGCGGTTGCTCCGGCGCCCTGGATTATTATTCTTGGAAGAGTTTTTGTTGGTCTTGGTGTAGGAATGGCTTCCATGACTGCACCTCTTTACATTTCAGAAGCTTCGCCTGCGAAAATCCGAGGAGCTCTTGTCAGTACAAATGGGTTTTTGATTACCGCAGGTCAATTCCTGTCGTATCTAATCAATTTGGCTTTCACCAAGGTAATGTTTTCAATTCCTGAAACGTGATTTCTGAAATCCACAAAAGAGTATAAGATTTTTAAAGACTCTAAAGATTTTTTCGCGTGTTTCAGGCACCTGGAACCTGGAGATGGATGCTTGGAGTTGCAGGAGCACCGGCCCTGATTCAGTTTTTCTTGATGTTGATGCTTCCCGAGTCTCCCAGATGGCTTTACAGACAGGTATAAAGTTTGTTTCTACATGGAATTTGGTTGAAAAGCCCGAAGTGTTAACGTTGTGTTTGTTATTCAGAACAAGGTAGATGAGGCCGAGGCAATTTTGGTGAAAATCTACCCGTCGAACGAAGTAGAAGAGGAAATCAATCTCCTCAGACAATCAATAGAAAACGAAAAAGCTGAGGAAGGAACTATTGGGAAGGACTTGATTTCCAGGGTGAAAGGCGCTTTCAGCAACAAAATTGTCAGGAGAGGACTTTATGCTGGGATTACAGTCCAAGTTGCTCAGCAATTTGTTGGTATCAACACTGTGATGTACTACAGTCCAACAATAGTTCAATTCGCCGGATTTGCCTCGAAGAGCACAGCTCTTGCTCTTTCCCTGGTGACTTCTGGTTTGAATGCCCTTGGTTCCATTGTTAGCATGGCTTTTGTTGATAAATATGGAAGGAGAAGATTGATGATCATATCAATGTTTGGAATCATTACATGTCTTGTTGCTTTAGCCATTGTGTTCTTCCAAGCTGCTCTTCATGCTCCATCTGTTAGCCCAGTTGAATCTGCTTATTTTGGTGGAAACCATACCTGCCCATCTTTCGCCTCTGCTGGAAGTACAACTACCTGGAACTGTATGGATTGTTTGAAGCAGAAGTGTGGATTCTGCGCAAATGGAGGAAATCAAGTAAGTATTTGTTAACATTTAATCCATTAGTATGATTTTTGGTTATGGTAAATGGTCGATTCCTGCTTTTTGACCTAATATTATTTCGTTACAGCAAGAGCTATCGGGGTATTAGGTCAAAAAGCAAAGAAAAAAGCAGAAACCTGAAAAATTTATCTGTTGAAATGATTTGATTTATTGTTGTATTATATGATTCAGTATCTTCCTGGAGCATGTGTGGTTGATGAGAAGTCCACGGATAAATTATGCGGCAAACAAAAGAGAACATATTTTAAGAGCGGTTGTCCAAGCAAATTCGGATTTCTTGCTGTGGTCTTACTCGGATTGTATATCATAATATACTCTCCGGGAATGGGGACTGCACCATGGATTGTCAACTCCGAGATATATCCATTGAGGTACAGAGGAATTGGAGGAGGAATTGCTGCTGTTTCTAACTGGACTTCGAATCTTATTGTCAGTTTGACATTCTTGACACTCACTGAATATCTAAGTTCAGCCGGTACCTTTCTGTTGTTCGCTGGGTTCTCGGTACTTGGACTCATCGCCATTTGCCTCGTGGTACCAGAAACCAAAGGGTTGCCGTTCGAGGAGGTTGAGAAGATGCTGGACAGAGGATTCAGACCTAGTTTACTGGGGGGAAAATCTAAGAACAATCAGATGAATACTTAAGCTATTACACATTCTCTTCCAATTTGGCTCCTATAAATAAATAACATTCATTCAATTGATTTTCACTTTTTAAACACTTGATCTATCCTGAACAATTCATTTGACTTTTCGTTGTTTAAACACTTGATCAATCCTAAACAATTCATTTGATTACTTTTCGTTGTTTAAACACTAGATCAATCCTGAACAATTCCATTTCAGAAAATGGAATGAGCAAATGACTTATAGTGGTTTGAGCTCTTACACCATGGATTCTGTTTAGTAGTGTCTTACTAGTGCCCATGTTTACCTTCTTAGTAAGTTTGTAATAAACTGTGGATTAGATAAATTAGTGACATTTTGAAGCTATGTTTTTTGCATTTGTTATATTTTTTGCTTAATTTTAAAAACCAAATAGTTAAAATGTTTGATGATCAATCTAAAGACATTCAAATAGATCTATAAATTAACCAGTATGACCAAAATGGCTTGGATTTTAAAAAGTTTCGACATTTCTCAATTTGTGGTTGTCACAGGATCATGCTGATCTTCTTTATATCGTTCCAATTTACGATCAATGCACAGAACAGAAGATTGTCGAATGATCGAGCTAAAGTCATAAACAAAAGACTAATAATCTTCTAAGATTATTATCGATTCTTCTTTTTATCGTTCCAATTTCTATCCAATGATCTTCTTTTTATCGTTCCAACTTTTATCCAATGATCAAGTTAAGGACATAAAGAGAAAAAGAGAGAGACACCGACGATTTATTCTAGTTGACTGAAAGTGCAAAATATTCATACATTAAGACAAAGCATATCTTGTTTCTGCCAGCTAAGGAATAATAAAAAAAGGCAAGGGATGAAAAAGAAAGTTGTGCGCTCGAACAAAATTGCATAAATCTTTGGTGGGGTTTTCAATCGGGAGGTGGGGTTTATCGATCAAATATCATAGATTTGCAGATTAAGGCAGCCAAGGCAGGCAAGCAGACAGTCGGTGCTGGAAGCACACGGCAAGTGAACTACTTTACAACAAATACTAGCAAATCTAGGGCCCTACCAATCCATCTCCCTCCGAATACATTTAACCTTTAACCACAAAGAAAGATCAAAAGTAAGAATCATTCAAACTTGGTACACTTGGATTGTGAGTGGTTTTTGGAATCTGCCCGTTGAGATTAAGGTGTTGTGACTTGTAATTTACAGTACTCATATCACGAGTAGTTCTGAAAATAGCCTGTTTGAGACTGAGGAGCGATAGCTTTTAATTTACGGCTCTTGTGGAATAAATCACCAACTGTTTACTAAGATCATAAGCAGTTTCGGATTTAGCCCATTTGAGATTTAAGCTGCGGTTGCTTTTTTAATTTACAGCTGCCGTGGAATAGAATCACTAGGGACGAGGAGAATCCAACACATTTCACGAGGAAGATATATTGTAGTGTCTTTCATTTTCTTACCATTTCTTCACTACATAAAATGTACAAATGCATTAGGTGGACATGATAAAATGGTCAAGATCAGCTAAAGAAAGTTGAAACAGAGACTTCGAAATATTTCGGTGTTTTACATAATAACGTCTAGTGACTATGTTATAATACTATTTTACAACAAGAACACACACTAAACTCCATTAAGCAGAAATAAATACTATAGTGTCATTGAGCAAGAGAAAATGGTAAAGAAAGAGTTCATAATAATCTCCATCTTTAATAGGTGAAAACCAGAAAATCAGTAAACATATTTGAACAGAATTTGGGTAATCCAAAAAAAAATATAAGGAAAATAACCCAAATCTCATCATCATTACACCGAAAACCCACAAAGGCAAAGAGGAACTGAACCTCCTCTGTGATAAACAGAAGTCAATAACAAGAAAAAAGAGAAGAAAACCCAAAACCTAGTTAAGATTATACATCTGAAAAGGGTTGGTCAGTCTTTTTACTCGCTAATCTTCCCTAATATTTCTCATTCTATTAATCATTCTCCCAAATTTCTCAACGAAACTGTACAAAAATATTTAAAAAAAAAAAAACTCCCTATATACATCAAAGCAACCACTTGGTACAATTACGTTTCCAGAGTAATTAAACTACGTATTCTCTAAGGACTTGACGTTGAACCCTCTTGCCTTGATTCCCTCAGATACCTAAGAAGCGTCTCTGCCTGCGAAAAACAACCAAATTGTTCTCACGATCGAACTGCTATACAATACAAATGCATATTGCAATCTAACAACATGAAGCACAAATGCCTAAAATTTGATATGAATGCTATCACTAAAGAATCATCATAAGCAAACTACTCACTATCAAAGACTTTTAGCAGCAAAATTAAGAAAATAACAAAGGGATCAATAACTTCTCACCTTATGCTTAGCTCTCACGCTGCCGATTTGAGAAAGCGCGACAAGCGGAGGAATTCCTCCTTCTCTAACCAAAAATCCCCTATTCCTAACACTCTCAGCACACAATTGCAATAAATTCAATACAGCGAATTCCTTCCCCTTAACACTCTCATCTTCAATAGCTTCCACAAGCGCAGCAATTCCATTTTCCTCCACAATTGCCTCTCTTCCCTCCGTAATCCCGGCCAACAAACTCAGCACAACCATGGCTTTTTCTGCCATTCCCTCGCCTTGTCCAGCAACCATAGCCACCAAGGGCCTCACTGCACCGGCACTCACCGCCCTTTCCTTGTTTTGTTTCAATGAACAAAGCTTGTACAAAGTCGTCAAGGCATCTTTTTTCCCTCTGCTTGAACCGTTTATCAGCAACGAAACCAAAGGTGGAATTGCTCCACATGCACCTATCGAGCTTTTATTCTCTTCCAACAAAGCAAGACTCAATAAAGCACACGCTGCGTTTTGCTTCGAGGTTTCTGTTCCGGTCTTCATCACGTACACCAGAGATTTAATGGCGCCGGCATTTGTGATTAGGGGTTTGTTGTTTTCATGGAGCGAAAGG
This sequence comes from Trichilia hirta, assembly GCA_035221805.1. Taxonomy (NCBI): domain Eukaryota; kingdom Viridiplantae; phylum Streptophyta; class Magnoliopsida; order Sapindales; family Meliaceae; genus Trichilia; species Trichilia hirta. The sequence continues at coordinate 5,122 of JAWDEX010173425.1, read as the reverse complement.
TTTAACAGAGCTGTCACTGCATGTTCTTGAGTCCAGGGATCGGCGCATTTAAGAAGAGGGATTAAGGCCGGTACAGCACCGGATTCTCCTATTAATACCCGATTATCGGACCGGTTTTTTGCTAGAAGTCTGAGCTTTGCTGCAGCTGATCTCTTGATGGCTGTGGACGAAGATTCCAAGCTGTCGACGCAGATCTTGACCGTCGGTTGAAGATCTTCTGGCGAAATGCTTTCGATAATTTCGGTTGAGAAGTTTTCCCTTTGCAGGAAGCCTAAACACGGCTCCGGCTCCGTTTCCGGCTCGGCTTGGGGATTGTTCTCCTTGTTGGGATCGAGAACATTCTCGGAAGAGGGTACGCTCGCGAGACGTTGTAACTCGCCCGATATATCGCTGCTGCAGGCCGAGAAATCGCTAAAGGCTTGTGAAACATCCAAGTAGTAGTCCTCCGAAGAATTTGATTTCGACGATATTCTGTCGTTGGTTTTGGACGCGAGCTCGCCGAGCCTCATGTCGATGATGGAGTCGGTCAGATTTTCGGACAAGTGACCCGATTTATCGGGGACCGAAGTGAAAGAACAGCTGTTATCTGTTTGGTATAGGTTCGAGCGTATTGTACGCATCGATCGTCCAGCGTTCCGGTTGACTTTAACGGCCGCCGCCGAAGGATAAGTGTAGAAGTTCTGCCTCAAAGGAAACCGATTGAAAGTAGAATGAGAATCTTCTAACGAAACCATTTTGAAAACAGAAAAAACAAAGAAAGTGTTTTTAAAAAAGGGATTGGTTCAGTTTCAGGATTTTATTATCATGGCAAAAACTGGAAAAACGCCGAGAGGTTGAAGAAGAACTGAGGGAGACGAAGCAACAGATTTAAGGTTGGATTCGCGGTTGTTCTATGCTCACTATGGCATCTAGGAGAGATGATACCGTGACATAACGTTGATATTAACCACATCACAGCCATGACCGAGCGACCGTTTAGTATTCCGTTCTTGGGGTGGAAAAATCCGAACGGGGAATGGATATAAATGCAGTATAAATATTTTAAACTTATATATCTGAATTTTTGAATATTAAAAAATTTTGGATTTATAAAATATATTTAAACTTTAAAAAAATATTAATTTAAAATAAAATAATAACAATATAAAAGTAATTATAATTAAATATTAAAATTAAAAAAATTATAAAATTAAATACTATATATAACAAAAAGATAATAAAATGTATAAATTTTCATGCAATATTATTATAAAATTTTATTTAAATTTAAATAAAAAATAAACTACAATAATAACAACCAAAAGAATAATATTTATGATATTTATAATAAATTTATTTACTGACAAATAATCACAAATTATAAGTATCATCAAAAAATTATCTTTTATATTTAAGATTAAATTTTAATATTTTTTATTATTATTTTTTTAAAAAATATAATATTAAATAGAATTGATATAATTATTTATGCATAATATTAACAATTATAAATAATTTTGTAATTTATATCTTAAATAAAAATATTTTATTAATATTTTAATAGTATAAACTCGATCTAAATTTTTTACGAATCACTTTTAAATTGTATTAATTATTTATTACGTGCAAATTTTTTAAAATTTTATTATATTTATATTTTAATTAAATAAGATATAAATATTTTTGAATCTGAATAATATGAATTTTTTTTTACGCCAATCATCGTATTTTTGCCACCCCTACTCCGTTTGGGTTTGGGTCTTTATCATTTGCGAGAGGCCCACCAACAAAATGACAGTTGCGTCTAATCAGAATCGGACGGTGGAGAACCGGTTTTGAAGCGACAGTGGTCACGTCCTCATGTAGCGTGCGGTCGTTTAACATCAGGTGTGCTTTTACGTAAATTTCCTGAGTAAAGGGCTGAAATTAAAGTACGGACCAGTGAAGAAAGTGCACGGATTCACAAATGTCAGTTACATAAGTTCTGCCATGGTGGACACGTGTTGAGAAGCCAGCTAGGATAGAAAAAGAAATGGGATAACAACTTTTAGGTCCCTATAATTTTACTTTCATAATCATGGTAATGGATTTTTCACTTTTATCAAATATATCCCAACCCCGGTTAAAATAGTTGCAGTGCTTTTATTAGGGGTGAGTCCGTGCTAGTCCGGTTTTAAAATTGTGGCCTTATAATATTTGGCTCAAAATCGGATAATTTTTAAATTTTAATTTTAAATCAAGTGAAATAAATAAATAAAATCAAGTTTTAAATCAATAAAAGGGTATTACATATATATACATATATATTTACAATTGGTTTCAATAACTTTTAGCTCTTAATTGGACAAAATAAAATTAGAATCAAATAAAAATAATTTAAAATGTAATTTTAAAATTTTAAAAGTTTAAAAAATATTTTTTTTAATGTACACAAATTTTAAATTTTTAAAAATGAACTTTATAAATTTATTAAATTTAAATGTTAAATTAATTAATAATTAATCATTTTATTAAAAATTTATTTATGAAAACTTAATTAATATAAATTTATCTTCAAGAAATTTTACTTAAAAAGGGATATCCAAAAAAATTGTGATTTTGAGTTAAAGAGTTAGGGACCTAATTCATATGAATAGAAATATTATGTCTTGTTCGTGAAAATATAAACATCTATGGATCTAGATGCTATTATCTCATGAAAAGCCTTAGATATCGTGTAAAGTTAACAATCGCTGTCTGATCAATATCCAACGGTAGTGGGAGCTCTCAATGGAGGCTCGGGAGTTTCCCAGTTTGCGTGTGGAATCCGAAAACGAATACTGTAAATCTTTTCCTCAAAGACAACAACAATAGCCACATCGACCGCTCGTGGCATTCCAAACACTGTTATTATCACACGTGTTCATGTATTGCCAAACATTTATTTTTTTTTTGAGAGAGAGATTTATTGACACTAATTTGATTATTTTACTGAGTTGAATTAATTAATTCTAAAAAATTAGTCGGTGAGATAATTAAACTATTTTAGCTAACTAATGATGGATTAATAAAATTCGTACATATAAACTTTAATATTAATATAGAATAAAAATATATTTATTGTGTATCGAATCCAAAATCACGTTATAAAATTAAAATAAAAAAATAAAGTTATGTTTTAAAATTTGTGTCAATTTTTTTTTTTATTTTTTTGATTAATTTCCAAGACAAAGGTTGATGGGTTAGTTCAATTGGTTTGACCAGATGATTTTCAAAGGACAATGAACATAAATTTCAAAATTTTTTTAATATTTGTGTCAATGAGCAACTTCACCTAACATGTACCATTTAATATATTTCAGTTGCCACTTTTGCTTTTAATTATGTTTAAGTTAAACTTAAATAATATTTTAATAAACTTCTCTTACTGCCTAAGCTTTGATTTGTAATAATTTGTTACTTACCATGCAACAATGGAATAAGATTAACAATTAATTGCATAACATTTTTTGAATCTTTCAATTTTTTTGTTCTAAAAAATGGAAGCATAACTTAACTACTTACATCAAATAATCTCATTATTATTAAATCTCACAAGAGTAATTTCAATATCCTTCAATTTTAAGTTATATATTCTTATGACATTCTTAAGATCAAAATTTGTGACTTGGCAATTGATAAAAAATAAAAATATTAAACATCAATTAAAAAATGAGTAAACTTTATCAAAAATTGGAATTACTAAATATTTTATTTAATTTAATTTCTTACCTTATAAAAATTGGCAAAATAAAATTATTCAGTCATTTCAATAAGTGTAAAAGATTTTTTTTTTTTCTGGAGAAATAAGTGTAAAAGATTTGTTTAATATAATTAGACAAATTATGTTTTATGGTTGCCAGCGCCAGCAGGGTACTGATTAAGAATTTATATTTATTATTTATAGTAATTTTTTGTATTTACTACAATAATTAATGGATATTTTTTATACATAAAAAATTATAATTTACTAAATATGATAACCTTAATCAATGTCCTAAATTAATTAATATTTATTAGTAATAACCTTATTATTAAATAATTTTAATATCATTTAATATGCAACATGCTGAGTTGTTTGGTACTCTAAAGTTTGAAAAGATCATATTTGTCTCTACTAAATCATGATTTTTTTTAATTATTTTTAAATAGGTAGGTATTTAATATGACAAGCTCATCTAAGAACAAGACAATATCGTATGTGTATTTTAATTTTATATTTTATTAAATAATTTTAATAATATTTTTTTTTTGTTCTGTTTGATGAATTCAATTTATTCAAGTTTTAATTAGTTTGGGTGTATTATGTGTGATTGTATAAATGGGTTGTTGGTAAGTTAGAAAATGAGGCAAAAACATATAGAGGTTTAGAATATACGTTAAAAAATTAAGAGAAAAAAAATGATTATTAGATTTTTTTTCTTGTATAAATAATTAGAAATTCAGTATACTAAAGAATTTCTACCCTCTAACTTAATTAAAATTTTCTTATTTTTTTAATTATTTTATTAAAATATTATAGTTTGAAGTTTTAATTATTAAATTTTTAAATATTAATATATAAAATTTAAAATAACGTTTTAAATGCCAAACTTTTATTCTTAATATTGAAATCTTTGTAGGAATAATCAAAATTACATAATTTAATTTTGCAATAATACTTGTTCAACTTATTTTAAAATTAAATGATATACTTTTTTCAATGATTTAATATACGATTTAATAATTAATTAATTAAATTGATGATTACACCGTTTATAAACTCTTTTGACAAAACTTTTTTAACGCTAAAAACACTTTGCTTAAAAGCATCACACGAAGCCCAAATACCCAAAAGTGCGTTTTAAACCCGTTTGTTTTGAAACGCAAAGATAAGCACTTTTTTTGACATTCCATAAGTGCGAATTAAAATATAATTTTTAAGATTAGCCTTTGAGATTTGACAGCATTAATTTAATTTAATTCAATTTGAAAGTAATATAAGTTTATGAGGCTCATGATGCCTTTGTCGAATTAAATTTAGTCCATGGAATAACTTTAATTAAAATCAACCAAAGTGCTTTTTGATTACAATTGGTTTGGCCTCGTCAGGTTTAAAAGAGAAAAGAGCTAGTTTAAATTAATT
>JAWDEX010173404.1:0-15493 GCA_035221805.1 Trichilia hirta | reverse complement strand
TCAGTCCTTACTTCTAGGCTTCTGGCATGATCTAATGATTCCTTTCGTGCCCTTGATGTCGAACTAATGCCTATAGCCTCGCCATCTCCTTTTTCAACAACTGATTTTTATATTCCAATTTCACAATCTTCTGATTATCGATTTTTCTTATACTTCTTGGTTCCACCGGCCCCTTTTCTATCTGCCAGGACTCGTATCCTTCTGCCCTGATAGTGGCTCAATTGGCTGGACCCTTAGTGTGGTAAGCCAATACTTCATTCTTATCCAATGATTCTAAAATGCCCCTTTTTCTCCCGTGTGAGGGGGACCCCCGACTGTTTCTTTTTACACTTTTCTAGAAAGGCGGCTGCGAGTGTTTCCTAGTATATCTACATGGAACACTTTCTGAACTTCCTTCTAAGGCTTTTTCCTCGTTTTTCATAGATGGTGCCAACTGTTGGTGCCCAAAATTTTCAAAGACGAAAGATTCAGCATATCACTCAGATTTACTGTTGCGATTGACATAGAATCTCCTCAGGGACTACCTAAAATTACAAAAAAACGAGCTAAGAGTGAAGCCAGATTGTCGACAGATAAACTCCGACGCTCAAGTCAGCGAAATAGTGTAGGGCCAAATAAAAAGAGAGAAATTACGAGTGTTTGAGTGTTTACCGACCCGGTAGGCTGGGCTCGAAAAAAATTTATGAGTACAGTAGTTATCTCTTAACTGCTCAGAGAAGGCTCTCTCTAAAAGTTTCTAAGTTAGGAGAAGAATAAGGTCCGGTCTAAAAAGAAGAATCCGAATCGTGCTACATCCATAGCTTTCACCTTTTATAGAGCTTCTGCACGTGTGAGCATCGGAGAACGGGAGTTTGATTAGATAGGAGCAGGTATAGTATTTGGGTTAATCTTTTCACTACCTTTTACCACTCCTTTATGTTAAGTCTGGCTTAATAATGAGTGCCTGTATTTTATTGTGCACAACACTACTTAACGTAACAGGACGTCTGAACAGTTATTTAAACAGCGTATTTATCGGTTTCATCTTCAATTCTTGTTTTTAAAAAAGACGCAGGAGTCATCTCGATAATTAAGATGACATCACCTCGAAAATTAAAGTGGGTGTCGAGAAACTAAGGCGATTCTATCGAATTACAGTTTTTAATTAGTCAAGACTGAAATCAAGAAACTTTATCTAATAATTAATATCGAATCATAAATATCATCAACGGTAAGTTTTATAAGCTCTGATTATAAAATGGAGTTCTTATTGCGTCATTTTCCTACTGTTTCTCTTTGTATTTCTTCTTCCCCTTCCCTCCCGTGCTGCAGTGTGCAGATATCCTCGCTCTTTTGACTTCACTGCACAAGGACTATGATCGTTCTAGGTACATTGTTCATTTTAATTATGTCTTCTTTCTATTAATATATAAATCCTCCTTTTCTAATTACATTCTCGTAAAAATATAAATCATATAAACATATTTTCTGAATGTTGTATTGGTTCTTTAAATCTTTCTCTCAGACCCTGTTGTTGACGACAACAATGGCAACAATACCCAAAACGAGACTGTTGACGGAGAATTTCTTGTCCCTCACACTGCAATTCGTTTGGTCATAATTTAAGGTAATTATTACTCCTAATTCGTTTCTGCATCCATTTATTATTCTATTTCCTTTGTTCTTAACCGGTGGTGTTACAGTGACTATGGAAAATAGAGTAAGAGAATACCAATCATCCAGGAATTCTACAGAAAAAATTACGTCTACCAAACATTCGAATTAGTAAATTTCGTCCCCTTAATGCAACCACATTTACTCAGTATTTTTGTGGAAATATATTTGAGAAATGCGTAATATGATTTGATATTAAATAAACATAATTACATTACAGGCAAAGAAGAAGAATGACAATTATAGGAAACTGGACAAAGCTGAAATGAGCATCGGGGAATGTTGAGAACTCCCAACGAATACGTAGACGAGAGCTAACAAGGTCTTGATGAAACAGATCGCGCATCTTCTTCAGACTGCTGAGGGCATCAGACGAGATTATCCTGACGAAGATTGGCTCCATCTCACCGCACTCAGACACGGTAATCTCATTAATTTAATGGTGTTAAAATGATGCACACATATATATTTGAAGTTTCCAATATGTCAAAACTTGGGCTTGCTTGCAGACCTGGGAAAAATTCTGCTGCACCCGGCGTTCGGGGAGGAACCGCAATGGTGTGTTGTCGGTACGTCAGTTCGATTCATTTCTGTACAACCTTTAGTTACTGCGCTTAGTACTGAACCTCTCTTCCGTTTCTCAGGTGACTCGTTCCCCCTCGGTTGTGCCTTCGAAGAGTCCGTGGTGCATCATCGGGTAATAAATATACTGCTATTTGAAATCGAGAATAGAAAATTCTTAATTTTAGATAAGTTTATATTAAGAACAGATTAATATAAACCTAATATTTTTGGGAAATTATGCAGTTTTTCAAGAACCCAGACTCTGGAAACCCAGCACTCAGTACCAAGCTGGGTATATAAACTGAGAACCGTGGACTTGATAACGTCACAATGTCATGAGGTGATGATGAAAACATGCATCTGGTATGGAATTTCAATCTCTATACCAGCCTTCAGGATCTGTGTTTTCCTTATTTGATGCAATATTAAACACAATATATATAACGCTAATGATACATAAAAGTCTGCGAAAGGCAATAAGACAGCACTCCCACCGGCTGCTCTCTTTATCATCGGGTTCCATTCTTTCTATCGTGTCCTACCACACGCAATAATTTTATGCATTTTTATTAAAGTTTACTCTTGATGTTTAGACGCACATATAATACGTATTGCATGTATAGAATCAATGCACCGATCTGGGCTCACACATACCTGATGAATGATGAAGACAAAGAGATGCTCAAATGGCTCCAAAGTGTTCAAGTACAGTTCATGTTACTATACAAAATGGATAATGCGAAGCAAACATGCATATAGATATATGACTAATCAATAATTTCTGTAATATATTAATTTGTTGCTTTGTGGATGAATCAGCAAACATGACCTCTGCAGCAAGAATAAGGTTAAGATCAACCAGGAAGAAGTCCAACCATAATATCTTTCCCTTATCAACACGGTTTGTACTGCTAATTTACTGATTTGATCATTAATCGGCCATTTTTTTCTTTCGTTTCTGATGCAGTACTTCCCTGAGAAGCTCAAATGGTGAAAGAAAGGAACTTTAATTAGTCTTCTGCTGCTAATGCATCACCTAGATCTACAGTAGTCGAAGTTTTACTACTTTATACTTTTGTCGCAGGGTAAAATAAAATTCCAGGTACGGTCCGACGTACTGTCTGTTTATTTAACTTTATTAAGAAAACGTAGATTTCATATTTAAAATATAAACCATTGCTTCTCATCTCACACACACACACACACACACACACACACACTATTGACGTGGCACGTACTATTAACGTAGCACGTGCCATTTTAATTACTTGTTTGCTAACAGAGTTGAAAAGAAAAGTATGAAATAAAATTTGGATTTCTAATTTTACACTTCAAATGACGCGACCATTCTTGACGGCACGGACGTCCGGGATCTACTTGATTCTATATAGCAGATTCTAATTGGTCGTGCCTATAGTGAGTGATTGAGATTGAACGGCCTCGCTCATAGAGTATAATTTTTAGTTTGAAAAATAAAAAGATATATAGAAAATAAAATAAAAATGAATTACCAAAGGAATAAGATTGCTTTATTTGATTAAAAATAAAATAGTATAAGAAAAGTATATTAATATATTTATTTTGGATAAAAATACTTTTTAATTATAATTTATTTTTTTAAAAAATAAGTAATTAGGTAAAAATTTTATTTTTAAAAATACAATATAATATATATCTATTAATACTTACTAAAAACTAAATTAATAAAAATATATAAATTTTATAATAATCCTTTTTTACAATTTTTTTATTGTCATCTTCATTATTTTAAAAAATAAATTATTTTTTCAAAATAAATTGAATTTTAAATAAATATCACAAAGTGTCGCCTTTGATTCAGAACAATCAATGTCACTAGCCGCTTGTGTATGTATATATACATCTTGGCAACATAATTACACATACATACATAGATATACAGATAAATTAAAATTATTTTTAGTAATTAATTAATTAAATTGATAATTTGATTTGATCAAATTGCTTAGTTATTAATTAATTAAATTAATGACTCGATTTAATTAAATTATCTTAGTATTTTATTAGTTTCCAGACAAATCCCTTAACATTTTATGATGTTTTTATTGCTTTTGCCTTACAGATGAAATAGTAAAGAATTCAACAATAATGGCCATTTTAGTGAAGGGACAAAGTTCATGAGATTTTGAAGATAGTTGTAGTGAGAATTGTGTCACGGCAACAAGAAAACTATTTGTATAAGGGAAAAGGGAAGAGATTTTTGCAGCAACGAAATGTTCAAGACTACTGCGAAGAGTTTTCCAGAGCCCATCGGCGTAGCGAGAAATGTTGACCGCCGCAGTGAGAGAGAGTCAGACAATTCGTTGCAGCGAAATATTGAAGTTCACTTCAGCCAGAGTTTCAGATTATATCGTTGCAGTAAAGAATCAGAATGCCACCGCAGCGAGATTTCTAAGGAGCATCGACGCAGTGAGGAATTTTAATTTGCTGAAGCGAAAGTCCGCAAATTCTCCGGAGCATTCATGTTTGCTGCAGCAAAAACAAGCGGACACAATTTGATATTTACGACCAGACCTTCACTATAGAATGTATACCTAAGGTTTTGTGCAAGAGCAGCCAACATGTTCATCATCTATTATTTTTCTACACTAATATGAAGGAGATTTTGCTATAAAATAGAGAGAAATCAAGGAAAATTGAGAAGACAGAAGATTCAAAGCAAAAAGCAAGGAGTTTAACAAGATAAAAAGGAGACTTCAAAGAGTTTGCCTATTGTTTTTGTTATGTATTTCAACAATGATTTATTCTTCAATATTCCTTGTATTTCATTTGATTATGATGAGTGGCTAAATCTTACATTTGGGGGATTGATGAAACTTTCATGAGTTATGTTTGAATTTTGTTGAAGATTATTAATGGATATTTTATTTCAATTTATTTGTGCCTCTTGTGTCTTATAAGTTTAGTTAAATTGGTCACTAAGCTAGATGAATGTTTGTCTATGAATGTAATGCTTTAAAGAGGATATGCGTGTACACTATATCAAAGAATGTACGGCTCAAAAATTAATACATTGAAAGATGATTAAACATTGAGTAACACTTCATCTTGGTTCGTAATAAGTATTTAATTAATTTAATTGAATAAACATATGAATTAAACTAACTAAATGTATGATCTCGGCAGAGGGAATAAGATTAAGTTAGAATTAATCTGGTTAGTAAATTAATTAAATTACAATTAATACCGAGAGCAGTTAAGAAAAACATAGCAAGTGAAAGTAAAATCAATTCCAGCAAACTCTTCGTTTCACACGCATCATTTACATTTACATTATCGTTAAGTTAGTTTAATTATTAATTTAGTCAAGTAGTTTAGAATTAATTTCAAATTATTCTCAGTCTAGATAATGTTAGATCAATTTAATTACAATAATTAGCTTACAAATTCATCAATTTTCTCGTAGGAGCGATACTTTACTTTCATTACATTATAAAATTGAAATTGTAGGCTTACAGTGGTTCATTCTAATTGTTTTGTTGAATGTGTCTTAAGGTCAAGAGATAAAAATACAAACACAACGTTTTCTTCTCAATGTATGATAGTTTCTCTTTATTTTTTTAATAGTTACAACTTAACTATTAAATTTTAAATAATTTTAAAGAATAAATATTAAATAACTTAATATATACTAATATAAAAAATTCATACACATTTAAGCACCTTTAATGGTTTTTGAAAATTAAAATATATTTTTTAATACATATAATATCTTGATATGAAAAAATAAAAAAATACATTTGGAAATATTATAAAAATAATTTAGTGTATAAAATTTATATTAATCTATTTTATAATAAGATTAATTTGTTAGCATGTAAATTAGCGTATAAAATATTACGATATTTAATTTTTATGGGTTTTTATTAACTAAGAGCATGCTATTAAAAAAAGGTAGTGGGAATATCATAATACTGAAGGCGAAAACTATAGTCCAGCCCACCATTTTGAACATTTTTTGGGCTTATAATAAGGTAGTATTTTATTTATTTTTTTTTAAATATAAAATTTAAATATACTCAATGTATAAATTTAATAATATTATTTTTTATTGCATATCAATATAAATTTTTTAAAACTCAGTGTTTTGACATATTATGCTATTATAAATAATTAGATAAATTTATATATATTTAAAAAATAAAGAAATATACAAGAATATTTTTAAAATGCTAATTAAATAAATTTATGTAAATATATTTTATTAAAATATATTATCAAGTATTTAGCCTAAAGTCAAAAAAACAAACAGTTTTAAAATAAATTCCTGGAACCGAATAATCAACAATTGAGTGAAAATAATTATACCTACTTTGACCATAATAAATCCATTTATTTACTAACAACTTGCTTAGTGTAATCAAAACTTATATCAATTTTGTTTCTCTAACAGAAGCTAATAATCATTCTGTTAACTTGCATATCTCGATCTTCAATTTGAAGCAACCTTTATGCTTTCTGAGTAAAAAATTAATAGAAATTGTTATTTTTATAATAAAATTTTACATTAATTCCACTATTTTCTTAAAGATAACTACTTAATATATTAAAATTAAAAGACTAACTTTATGTTCCCTTATTTAATTTACTGATTTGTTTTCTTTATAGAGATAAAACCTGACAGGTATATTTTGAGTATAGAATAACAAAATTTGAAGTATTAAAAATAATTCAATTGGGTTGTTTTACTTCTAAAGCCGACAGATTCAAGTAATCATCTATCATGAAATTGAAATTTTAAACTTTTTTTGTAAAAGAAAAGAAAAGAAAAGAAAAGAAAAAAATTCCCTTTTCTATCTCCATCAATTTGATCATCATTGAAAAATAAACTTAAAAAACAATTCAATTGAAATGCTCAAAATTTGTGGTTATTATCATGAATAAGATACGATTCCTACCTAATCCAACGGCTTTCAAAACTAAAAATCTTTAAATTAATTAATAAAAATAGTATCCATCAAATATCTCATTCATTCATAGATATTACACAAACACAAAGGACACGTAATGCCTATCCTAAAGTAGAATGAACAAAAATTTTAAAATAGAATATGACATTGAACGGTGGAAGGTTGCCTATACATCAATATCAATTTCATGTATTCTTTTGTCATGTCAACCTTTTATTATATTAGTATTTTGAGTTTCCTAGCTATATAATGTTGTTTGTAGGATTAATTAATTTCGAGAATAATTTTGTATGATACTATTAATTATTAAATTATATTAAATATTTTTTTAAAGAAGAAAATCATTTCATTCAATAATAAACATGCATCATATATTATATTATGTTGGCAGGCAGATCAATTTACATACATCAGTTTATTAACTGAACAGACCATTAAGAACAAAGTGAAAAACAGCAAGTAGAAGAATATTAGTACAAATGATATATCTTTTTTAATAGTATATGCATGTAGAAAATTTGAGCTCCAACACATATATTTTCTCTGCTTTTCTACATTCTTCACCACTAGTGTCAGTCAATTTCATTTCAGTTGATACGATAATAGATTTTTCTACAGATACTTACAAATAATAATATTCATAACAAAAAAACACAAAACATTACCATACCACCATGGATTTAAGTCTAAATAGAAAGAAATTATAATCTCTAGGTAGAAATCTGTCTTTATTTTATGGCAAATTAAGAAAATCAAAATGAAAACAAGCAAACATAATTTGTCTTTTTTATTCTTATTAACTGAATTAATTAATTTTGTATTCTTATCAACTAATATTATTATATTATATAAAATAATTTCATTAACGAGTTTGTATATCTAATATTATTATTAATAATTCAAATAACGTATTTAAATAATTATATAATTTTTCATAATTTTCTTTAAATTTAATTGATATGACTTGCAATTGAATTTAAAGTAATAAAATGAGAATAGTTTAGCAGATTGCTTTATAATGAGAGCTGTTTAATTAATTTATAATTAAAACTTTGAGTTAACATAAAGTCCATAAAGAGAACATTATAAACAAAATATTATATCAAGTAACAAATAAATTGGGATCTCATATAACGTGTAATCATCTAAGCGTTTCTCTCATCTAAAATAATTGATTATTCCTCCAACCTCTTTTCATTAAAATATATATTACTTTTCAATTCATAAATATTATAAAATAAATTTAATTAAAAATCTTAAATGTTTATAAACTACTGATTTTCAATATATAATATAATAATTAAATTTGTCCAAATGAACATGCAGACAAACAAAACAATAATCAGTAAAAAAATTAAAGTTCCATAAGAAAGAATCTGAGCCGAATTCAGATCTTTGCTTACAGAAAGTATCGACGAACGTTTCTATGGACTCTTATTCATGCAATAGACCGGTTCACCATATCCCAAAACATGAAAGAAAATTCCACTTTTGACTTATATATTGTACGATAGGAATCAAAGATTAATTATGGAAAAAGATATTTATAATTAGATTTAATTATTAAATTAAAAAATATTATTTTATTTTTATCTGTTTTTTTTTTTTTATATTTTTAATATAATTAAATTAATTCTTGTCAATATTATTAAATTTTAAGTTTCAAAGTCTATAAAATAGTAAAGTCAATTTTTATAATATAACACCGAAAAATGTTTAAAATACAAAAAATAATAATAAAGATAAGTGAAAATCAGTATTTTTTTTATTTAATAAAATTAAAATTCTTTTAAATCAAATTTTAGAAGTTTAAACATTTTTTATCTATTAATTAATAGACTAAATAATATTAAAACATAAATTTTAATATAAAAATATTTTATTATTATTTTTAAAATTTTTATTCATATTTATATAAAAAATATAAAATTATAATTATGTAGTATGAATATATTTATTTACAAAAAAAAATTTATATTTTTAATAGTAAGGTTTAATAAATATGTAGTCACTATTTCAACGTGGCCCAGAGGTTGAGTACATCCCCCCAAAACCAAATTTATTTGATATAACTATCAATTTTGTGCACCAGTCTCAGACATCACATTATCTCAAATATTAATATATTTTATATTATGCTTTATGAAAGTGAAAATTGCAACTCAACTTTCATTGCGGAGCAAACTCCGGTCCACATAGCTAATGACCATTTGAGGTCAGATCCATTTTATTTTCATTATTACATATAGGTCTGCATCACCTTTTTTAAATTAATTTTCTATGTTGTTTCCAATCTTGTCATTGCAACGTTTTGAGATCCAAATGAAAATCTTGGCACTATGCACGCTTAAACCTCGAAAAATTATATATTTCCATAGCGTAGAGATTTTGTTCTTTGTTGTATACGTAGGAGTATAATATTCAAATTTTCAGCATCAACGTTATTTATATTATAGAAAAAAAAATATAAATTAAAAAGGGTATTTTATTTTGCTACTTATTCTAAAAATTATCAAAAATAAATTCATGGTAAATAAGATACCATTATTATAAGATAATTATATAGTATATGGGTCCTATAATAGTGTAGGAGTTACCTACTTTACTTAATAAAGAAAATCTACTCCCACGTACATGTAAGATAAATAAATATTTAAATTTAAAAGTTCTTTGATATTATAATAATTTATTGTATTTTTATATAATATTTAATATTTAAAAATTTTTGTCTCATAATAATTGTCATTTAAAAGTCACTATACCCCATAAAAAAATAATTTTTAAATAAAGATGAAAAAATTAGCATTATTATAGGAGTTTAATTAGTTATCCTACCAAGGATGAACTACTCTATACCATGTAATGGCCTCAACCTCTGCAATATTTTAAGATTTCAACTTTTAATATAATTTTATAAATTTAATTCTTTAAAAATAAAAATATACTATTTTGACCCATTTACATTTATATGTTGGACCCTTTATATTATAAAATCTAGCTCCGCCGTTGCATCTGATCTATTCTCTCTCTTCAACCTTCCTGGACTGATACTGGCCCGACCGCTGCTCTTAGCTATATTCTGTTGAATGAGCTAGTCTTGCATCTGATACGGGATAGAATTATATGATACGAAGAAAAGTAGCTGAAATGAGCCGATTTATTATTCTTATTATCTCTTTCAGATCCTCACTCTCCCTTGACAAAAGCCAAGCATATCTTCAAAATCTCAGTAATGTTGACATCTCATCCTATCTCCTTCCAGTTGATTAGGTAAAATGGTTACTTTCACCTGCAAGTTTTCCCTCAATATCACCCCTCAACTTTGATTGGGCAGTCATCGGATCAAATTAATCAAGATGACTTTTACATGGAGATATGATTCTGATGCTTTCATTTTCGATCATTTTAACCCCGACTTTTGTAAATTTTCCAATTCATCATTACGACATCCTCCACTATGAAGACTGAGACATTTCAAGCCCTTTAAAGTCACTTGCAGATATAAGTATCTCTGGATTTTGATTAGTTAAAAGTTAAATATCATTTTGTGGGTTAATACAGCATTTAAATTATATTCTTTTTATATTTTTTAATAAATAATTAAAAGTTTTACTAGTTAAAATTTAATCACATATGTATAATTAATATATTATAATAAATACGTATATAAAATTTTAATTTTAACGATTAAAAAAGATTAAATCTAATAATTAATAAGAGATACAATAAAAAGTTAATTTTAAA
Source organism: Trichilia hirta (assembly GCA_035221805.1). Classification (NCBI taxonomy): domain Eukaryota; kingdom Viridiplantae; phylum Streptophyta; class Magnoliopsida; order Sapindales; family Meliaceae; genus Trichilia; species Trichilia hirta. The sequence continues at coordinate 4,583 of JAWDEX010173404.1, read as the reverse complement.
GAGACATTAGTCATTTTTCTTAATTTTTTTATTTTATTTAAAATTATTAATTATATTAAAAATATGTTGGATCTTAAGAAAGTATGTTGCTTCCTCTGGGATAAAAATTAAAATTATTAAAATATTAGATAAAATATGAGTAAATTTGTAAGACCTATCCCTTAAATTTAAAGGTAAGATAAATATTTTTTATTTTAATCATATGCATGCGGTGTAGAATTAGGAGATAATTGATATTTCATGGAGATCACATGTATTTATTTTAGTAATATGATTTACTATAGAGGAAACTTAAAGTGCGTATATTAATAATGCATTAATTTAGTCTTAAAATGAGTAATTAGAAGTTGATTATCGATCTTATTATTAAAAGTATGGATGCTTTTAAAAAATAAAGTTGAAAGTATTAATATTGTGAAAAATAAGAAGATACTTTAAAAGAAGTATTGATATTTTAAGTGAAAGTATCAATACTTTAAAACGAAAGAGTTAATACCTAGTGGCTCTAAGAAGAAGAGGTCAATATTTAGGGGCTAGTGATTGGTAAATAAAAATGCAATATTTAGGGGTTAAGTATCAATATACTAAAGTGGAGAAATTTATATTAATATGCTAAAAGATCCAGAAAATATATGCCTAGTGATTGGTAAATAAAAGTATCAATATTTAGGGGCTAAGTATCGATATACTAAAGTAGAGAAATTTATATTAATATGCTAAAAGATCCAGAAAATCGAAGAATAATTAAAGTGTGGACTAGATCAATACTTGGAAGAAAGTATCGATATTTAGTTGAAAATTTTAATATATTCAAGATAAGTATCAATATTTTTAAATTAAGAAGTCAAATTCCAAGAAGGAAGAAGAGAGGAACGAAGAAATAAGTAGATATTTTAGGCAATAGTATCAATACTCGAAAAAATATCGATACTTTCTACAGAATAAGTAGGGATTGCTCTAAATTTATTAGGAATTAAAATATCTTGGTCATGAAATTACTATTTTATCCTTGTTTAAAATTTTCTTTCCTTTAATCTTTCAAGGACAAAATGATAAATATACAAACTACTATTATCACGCCTTTAATCGTAGGATTCATATGTGACAATAGTCATAGACTTTCAAGACACATTCTAAAATTTCAAACATATCTTTCAGACCTTTAAGGCTTATTAGGTACCTGTACTCTATATAATAATATCATATATTTTAAAATATATTTTAAATTATTTTATAAAATATATAATATAAATATGTCTCCCTAAGATATTTACAAATTATTTCTCAAATATATTATGAAAGTAAATTACTTTTAAACCATATCATTTAAAAGAAATATTTTTTATTTATTTATATGGACTTATAAGTACAAAAATTCATTAAAATATATCCAGTGGACAAATTAATAGGACAATGAGTCAGAACGATATGAGTACCAATGGGCTTTAAACCTCTAATTAATCATCATCACCATTAACAAGTTCTCTATCCTAATCTCGATTTTCTAAAATTAAAAATTAAGTGGGGTGAGTATATGAGAATGTACTCTGTGAATGGGTACAAAATATATACAAATATATAAGGTATGTGAAAGAAAACACATTAAGAAAAAAATGGTTCTAAAATTTTGTAAACTTAACTCATTTAATAGAAATCAAGATAGCATCAAAAGTCATTGGGTAAGCCTTTTTCTCGGCATTTACTCTGGCCAAGAGCAAACCTAAGCCATTAGTGGGTTTTTCATGTAATTAAACTAATAAAGTGTTTAATAAAATCTAGTTTATATGATAAAATAAATAAATACTTAATTTATTGTAAAAATTATGCCCACCACTAACGTTGACCTAAAATAATCTGTAAATTCACACATGACTATCCTCTATACTTTTGCCTAACAAATTATTTTACCAAAATTGAGGTTATCACCTCCCTTATATAGGCCCTACTAATCACCACTCAACTGGATGGCTATTACTTAATAGTTACAGTTTTAGTCTTCATGATCATGGCCTCCTCGATCTTAATGTCATAAATTAAAATAAATTATAATAATTGGCTCTCCGATCATAATTAACATAAACTAAATCATATATAAAAATAATAAAATCTCATATCACAAATATTTATATCACCGATGTTTACAAGATAATCTCATATAAAAATATCATAATTGACATTTAGCCTTATTAATAAATCAATATAAATATGATAAAATCATCATGAGAAAAATTGCAAATATCATAAATTAATAAAATCACAAAATGTACAAATAAATCACAAATAAGTAAGACCTCCTCTTAGTCTCTTTCACAATAAAATATCTATCGCCTTCAAGTTATCTTAAATTATATAGATAAAATAACTCTGCTAGTGTATAAAATAATTTTAAATCTTTATAATATTATTTTTATGAAAGTAAAGAAAATAACACAATTTCACTAACATAATAGGGAGGATATACGCTCCCTCTAATTCTTGTACTCTGAAGTCTAGTTCTCAGTTTTTCGATGCCTAAATCACACATAAGACAATAATTTTATAAATTTAATATACCAAGTAGAATTCAATATAATTTAAATTCAATTAAAATAGTGTCTGTGAATAGTATTAATCTAATTAATCCTTATTAAAATTATAGTTTAACCCATTATAACATTTAATTCAATATTTCTTAGTTAAATTCTTTAAATTCATACTCAATTGGTTAATTAAAACCTAAATTTTAAAATTTTTTGATGGATAGCTAACCTTAAGTTTTAACCTTAATTAAATTATAAATCAAACTCAAAATGGGTTAAAAGTCTTACCAATAGATTATTTTTAACTTGAAGAAGTTTAACCATTACTCTAATATGAAAAGCCCCAAATTACCATAAACATTAGCTTCTCCTTTCACCTTAAATCTTTGGTTAAATGCAAAAATATTACTTATTACACATAAAAGGTATTGGATAATATAATTTTATGAAAAGAAATGAGAATTTAATTGGTTAAATAATAAAAAAAATTAAAGAGAAACAAATTGGCTAGGCATTGTATATTAGTTCTCTCAAATTGGAAGCAAACCGATATGTGCATTTGAAGAATTGACTTAGAAAATACGAAATAAAAAGACAGAATGATTCAAAATGAGTTTTGAATAAAAAACGAGGTGAAGTTACTATTTATAAATACTGTTATAATTACTATTTATTCGAACATGAGTTTCTTCGAAAGTCATTACTTAATAGTTAGACTTACATTTGAATAAGATTTGAAAGTTATATGAATGGTTAAAGAGTTTTAAGTGGATAAAAAAATTAGACGAATAATCGAAATCGTTCGATAATTTAGTAAAATATATTCCTTCATTGAATCTCAGTATGTAAAGTATCTCATAGCACATAAATTCTATTTACTACTCTTTAGAATAACAATTTGATGAGATCGTTGATATTTATATCATATAGGTTCTAAAAATTTACATGACGAAGTTTTGAGGTGCCAGAATTAAAGAGAGTGGATAACCTGCCAATTAAGTTAGTGAATTTTATTATATTTTTTTTATATTTTAGAAGTTATTTTAATGCTAAACATAATTTATATATTATAACTGAGAGGTTTAGAGGTGATGAATTTGTTATGGTGGTAAAGACTAGAAGCAAGTTTCTTTATTTGTAGTTTATGATTAATGATTTTGTTATATTAATATTGATTTGCTTGAAAAGTCGAATGCCGATTTTGATATTTATACGTTGATATTATTATTTAAACTTCAGTGATTTTTATGTTGTGTTGTTAAATACGTTATTTTCATGCATAATGTTTTTATGTTAATTTTTGGCCGAAAAGCCCTTGTTATGAATTTGATTTGAATATATATTTTATGATATATTTGTTTCTATGATATCTTGATAATTTTTACGATATATGATCTATGATTCATTTATGGGCATGGGTGGAGGCCAATAATGAGACTTTAATCTATATGTTTTCTTATAAACTGGGTATCTTGCATAATTGTAATATTAGATCTTATTATTTTAACTTATGATTGAGATTGTGATAATTTTATAGTCCGAGAACCAAGATATTATTTGTTTAATTCAATAAATAATATGGACTGAAGTGGCCTTGGCCGTGAAGTCAAAATTGTAGGTATAGAGTTAAGTAGTTTAGGAACGAATCTATAAGAGACAACTTAGGTGAATGAGTGTATCAACAAGACTGGTATAAAGGAGGTGATGCCTTATTTGTGATAGCATAGCTCACTAGACGAAAATATAGAGGTCATTTATGTGAGAATTCACAGGCTATTCTAGGTTTGCGTTAGTGGTGGGCACAGTCTTATAAAATAAATAAATAATGCATCATATATTTTATTATACAAACTATATTTTTATCAAACATGCCTTATATATCTTGTTATATGAACTATATTTTTACTTAATATTCATTATTTTAAATGCATAAAAAATTCACTGACGCCTCGAGTTTGCTTCTGATTAGAGCAATCGCTGAGAATGTGGCTTATTTAAATAATTTTATGAACTATTTAAAAAGTTTAACTTGATCATTTAATTTAATTTTCATTTTGTTGTTTT
>JAWDEX010173363.1:0-15498 GCA_035221805.1 Trichilia hirta | reverse complement strand
TTATATTGTTGTCGTAAAAATAAAATGAAAACAAATTTGAACGAGGGTAGAAACGCAAAATTTCCTTGTGATTCAATTGACTGTCATAGAATACTAGGTAGACTAAAATTTTTAAGCTATATGGAGGATTTCAAGCCTTAAATAACTCGAACATCTAATAGTACTCGGTTGATTGAATTTCTCAAGCCCTTTGAAAAATTTTGGGCCTTAAGTCAATTGAGCATCTGGTTAGACTCCATCAATTGAATTTGCTTAACTCTTTTAAAATTGAAAGATTTAAGTTGACTTGTTGTGCCTGCCTTATTCTTCTTCACTTGGAAAACACTCGACCTTGAGTTTCTTATGAATTCAAAACTCACTAATCCCTAAGATCCTCACAGTTACAACAATCTTGATGCTTGAATTGAATTTATCTCCAACCTCATTACCATCAACATCTAATGCTCTCAAATAGTCAAGCTTATCAACATACCAACTGTGTTTCTTAAATGACAATCTTCTAAAATTATCCTTACTTTTCTTATATTTCTACCTGTAATAAACCTTGAATCCACCACCCTTGACCCAGTCACGTTTGTTTATGAGCTACACAAAAACGTTAGAAACAATACTTAAGCCTATTGGCATATTCAACCAACCACACAAGTTATCTCTGATCTTAAAATTTGCCTTGGTAATCCAAATGTCATCTATTCTCCCATGTCAACCAATGCAATCTAGTGGCTTAATTTTAAGTAGGTTGGGACACTATGGGTTCTTTGATACATAAAGAATCTCACTAAGCAAATCTATAGCGAAATCTCCCTTGGTAGCATAAGCAACAAATCGATTGATAACACGAAGAGCAAATAAAACTCTCATTGTTTCTAAAAACTCTTCTTGGCAAAAGATCATAGGCTTATCTTCTTGGCAAAAGTTCACTTGCTTGATGCCATCAAACATATCTATAACTCAATTTTCTCCCCAGTGACTCAACTACAACAACTCATCACAACTCTTGCACCTTGTTAATAATATATCTAAGCCCTAAAATGTATCAACACTAACAATTGTTTTGCCATTCTATTCAAATGACCTATCATCATTCTTAACCATGCTAACACCACAACTAGTAATAATAAAAAGATAAAGGTATAAAGCATTATGGTCAAAATGCACAAGTACCTCTTTACCATCCATGTTGTACGTGCTTTTTGGTCACCTGTCTTAAGAATAAATTTACCCTGACCATAAGACATCTCATCTCTTTTTCTTTTCCAAGGTCAATAATTGGCTTTTCATTGATGGAATCAGTAACTTTATAAGCTTCTCCACTAGTACTTTGATCCACAAATTGTGCAAAAGTACTAAAACAATCACTCAACCTGAATACCATAAACAAACACTCATATAAGTTATGTCAAATCTCTAGAATGGTCTTTCATTCATCTCTTAGCTTAATTCTATGCTTATGTTACCCATTTCAAAGACTACCCTTGAGGGATAAAGCTAGCATATGCAATCGATTCAATGTCCCATCTAAATCATATTCAACAGAAATCCATGCATCCTCTATGCTGACAACCAATAAGCCAAATAAAAATCACCCAATTTCATCTTGCCACAACAAAACGTATTAATAAATGAGATTAACTTTAAAGCAAAAGCATTCCTTAGACCTATTATCATTATCCCTCGGGACTCATCAAAAACATTATATAACTTTACCACAAATACATTTAAAAGTGATGCAATAACAAAATGAACTTCTTCACCACCTATATAAAACATCACGACCCTATTCTCTTTTCTTACTCTATGTATAGCAATTAACACAAATTCAACCAAAAGAGGTATAAATGATGACCAATAATCATACTCACTCTAGTAATTTTTGAATGAAAATCATGTTAAGCACATGAATTTTGACAATTAGCAAGACAATGCTTCCTCAAAATAATCTCTCCTCTCTCCTCTCTAGAGAGAATCAAACTCCGTGGCATATGTTGAAGTAATCTACTTTCATCTTAAACTCCGTGGCATATGTTGAAGTAATCTACTTTCATCTTTCACTTGTGCAAGTAATTTTGGATTAAATATTGTCTCTTTCTTTTTATTCTTAACCTCCTCTTTTAAAGCAAAACCCTCCTTTACCAATTAAAGCTTTTTAAGTAACCTTTCACTTTTCTCTTTAATTGATTGACTTATAACTAGTTTTGTTGGTTCTTGAACAATAAGCTCTATATTAGAAAGGGTGGTATACTTTGTCCTCCCTAGGTCAATAAAAACTAGCCCATTGGTCTCCTCAAATTCTTTTTGAAGTTCTTCACTTGAAATTGCCTTAATTGAAAATGTCTTACTCTCTATCTCTAAAGTAGCTTTAGCCTTTAATTTTATAGGTAACAATTCGTACCAAACTTTTCCCTTTTATACTTCATAAATGTTCTCCTCTTTCAAATAATAAGCATTGGTATCAAGTTGTCATGGTCCACCAAAAAACATGTGGCAAGTTTTTATGTCAACCATATTTTATTAAATCTCCTCTTGATATTTCCGAATGAAGAATGAGATTTTGCATCTTTTGGTTACTTTAATGTTTTTTCTAGATTTGGTCCACCTAATGGTATAAGAATTTAGATGCCTTTTTGCTTGCAATGATAACTCTTGTATCACTTCTTTCCTAATGAGGTTCTTCATACTATCACAATTAATAGTTGTATCAAAAATTTAAATTTGAATACTATGCCTTTATTAAAATAAATTTGGCCCTTAACTCAACTCCTTTTATCTTAGAGCTAATTGTGTCTCCCTCACTTTTCAAAATTGGTCACAATCTTGAACACTTATCGGACTTCTATGGTCACCTATAAATTATACATATCTACCATATTGTCCTTTGAGTTTTTTTCATAGGTCAGTTACTTATGAAGTATAAGACCCTATCTAATAATAAGTTAATCATGTGCAGTCTTTTAATCACTATTGCTTATAACTCTCGACTTTTTATTTATGCCTACTCGTAAAGTTTATAGATTCTCATGGATTCTGAAAGGCCTTTTTTATAATAAAAAATTTATTCATAGAATCTAAAATATACCTCTTAAGTCTTTGTTCAAACCTAGCAAACATCTGCACTCTATACTTTTTAGCATTAGAATAGTTGCTTTTAGCTTTATCTACCATATTATTAGATTAAGAATTTTTACTCTAATACTAAATTAATGTAGCATATAAGTGTATTTAACAAGTTCAACTCCCGATTAGGTTTTGAATAATCTTAAAATTCTCCAAAAAATTGATAAATTGGTACCTTAGAAATCTAAAATCTTAGAATTTGAAATTTTGAGATATTTGATAAACTTTGGTAAAAGATCTATAAACAAGGTTTAAGCTCCCTATTTATAGTGAAAATTTAGGATTTTCTGTAATTATATTATTATCCTTAAAGTAAAATGAAACCACAAAGAAAACAAATTCAAAATAACCTAAAAACATAAAATCTCCTTGCAATTAGATTAACCATCATTAGGTACTCAATTAACCAAAATTTTCAAGCTTTTTAAAAGATTTTAAACCTCAAGTTGGTTGGCCATCTAATGGTACTTGATTGAAAAATTTCTCAAGCCGTTTAGAAGATTTTGGGCCTCAAGTCAATTAACCATCTGGTTATACTTGATTGATCAAATTTCTTAGCTCTTTAGAAATTGAAAGATTTAAGTTGATTTACTGGTCCTATCTGTGTAATTTATTATTCTTTAGTCACTTTCAAAAAATAATTCTCTAACTATTAATCCATACTAATATTTTTGTGATATGACTATTATTATCACTTACATTATTATCACCTCATAATATTCATTGATGATATTCAATATGATATTACTGCATAGTCAATACCATGATTATAGAGAACGACTTTGATAATTTTATTTAACTTTTAGATGAATTATCTAAATAATTTACATGCATACTTTATTCTATTGTATAAGATAATAAAGAAAATAGTTTTTATATGTGAATAGAAAACTCTTTCTTGCATTTATTAATAAAAAATAATATAAAATCATAAGCTTTAAAATTAACAACATGAATAATTTTAGGGTTATACTAACAATTTTTCACTTATACTAATGCCATTCACTATTATATCTCATACTCATCTATATACTTTATTCTATTGTATAAAATAATAAAGAAAGTAGTTTGTATATGTGAATAGAAAACTCTTTCTTGCATTTATTAATAAAAAATAATATAAAATTATAAGCTTTAAAATTGACAACATGAATAATTTTTAGGGTTTATACTAGCAATCTTTCACTTGTACTAATGCCATTCACTATTATATCTTTTAAAGCAATAATATAATCAACTTTTGAAATGGAGTCTATTAGTATAATCTTTTTGAAACTTTTTTAACTGATAATACCTCTGTTATGTATAAAAATATAACTGAATATAAATTTTCTATGACTCAAATCAAACTGAAAGTCAAAATCTGAGTATTCTTAAATGCTTAACTAAATTCTTATTTTTTCTCAAGTACTTAAGAATTAATTTAATGGTTGACTAATGTTTCTCTCTTAGATTGGACTAATATCTACTCATAACACTTATAATATATATTATATCAAATTATGTTCATAGCATTACATACATTTAGCTACCTATAGTCAAAATATAAGATATATTATATATTCATCATACCCTTTTATCAGTCTTTGAACCTATATCTTTCGAAAAATAAAGATCGTGCATGAAGGAGAAACCTCTCTTAGAGTTCTCCATACTGAACCTTTTCAATATTTTTATTATATACAATTTTTAAAATAATCCTATTACCATTTTTGTTATATCTCTATAAATGCGAATTCTAAAGACATAAGTCAATTCTCTTAGATTTTTTATAAAGAAGGATTTGAATAATCAAATTTTTGCTCAATTATCATGCCAATATTATTACCCATTAATAATATGTCATTTACATATAATATGAGAAAAATAATAACATAACCTTTAAGCCATTTATAAATACTAAATTCTTCTAAATTTTTCTCAAAGTCAAATAATTTGATCACTTTATCAAGTTACATATTCCAGCTATGAAAAGTTTACTTTAATCTATAAATAAATCGATGTAACTTATATATATTATTTCTATCTGTAATAGGTATAAAACCTATAGACTACTCCATATAAATAATTTCCTCAAGATACCTATCAAAGAATGCAATTATTACATTCAAATGCTAGATCTAATAATTATAGTATATTATAACAGCTAATATAATTTAGATGGACTTGCACCCATTGGGTGTAGCCAAGTGGTTTCATTCTTGGGGGGCATTTGTGCTAGTCTTGGATTTGAACTTCTTGGAGTACATTTAGGTATAAGAGTCTGGTGCAACTGGAGTTTTATCCTGTACTTGATATCACTGCAGTATGGTCCCTGTACATGATCTTAATTGATTCAGGACAGGTACTGTGTGATCTACGAATACATACCCCAAAAGAGTGAGTGCCTGACCCGTGTATGGCCGGCCGCCGCAGTGATGGATGAGTATAGGAGTTTCCTCATCATCCAAAAAAAAAAAAAATTTAGACGGACTTAATCATAGCTATGGACAAGAAAGTATCCTTATAATTTAACCCTTATTTTTTGTATACCCTTTTATAACTATCTGTACTTTATCAATTTCTACTTTTTTATTCTTATTGATCTTTCTCTTAAAGATTTACTTGCAATCAATAGAAATAATTCTTTTTAATGAATTAACAAGCATTCAAACTTGGTTAGCATATATAAAATGAATCTCAAAATATATTAGTCTAGCCATTTTTTTTAAATCTCTATTCAAAATAATTTTTTCATAATTTTTAGGACCTTCAACATAATAAACTTTTTCATTAGGCAAGAGTTATACTTGTACTCATGAAAAAATTTGTATCACTTTAAAATTCACAATACTCTTTAATACTTTAAAAAATTATCAAAATATATATATACATTATTCAGTCTTATATTATTTCAAGAGGCACTAGCACTCTAGAGATAATATTTTTTCTCTCTTATATCTTTCAAATGCATAAAAAAATATTAGTATGACTATGATAGCACACTATGAGTTAATCATGAACTAGCATTGAACTCTTTAACTTTATTCTAAACTCTTTGAAACCTTAATGACCATAAAAATATCTAGTCACAAAGAAATTTTTTTTTCAAATCTTACACTGATTATACATACTATATAAGTTATATCTTCTGTTATCCAATCCTAATAGAGTAAGAATTCATAAAATATCAAAACTCTAATCTTATTTATTCATGAAATATCAATCAATATGTTCTAAACTTACTCTGATAAACTTCTTGTCTGACATTAAAATGTTATGGCCACATATTTAAGTTTTAAATATTTATCGATATTCTTCTAGAAGTTTGACCTAAAAAGAGTTAGCAATAACTTTTAATTCAATTTAAGAGCGAGCAAATTCTATTTGACCATTCCTCTTATACTTATGTGAATAACACATAACTAAATTTACTTTATTATATAAGATAAAACTAGTTTCTTATTTATACACCATATAAACTATACGTATTTGTACAAGATCTGACTATGATATCTCAAATTAAAAGAGAACATTACATACTAGAATAATTTATGATAAATTATTGATTACATGCTTGCTATGATATTTATTATTCTTTGGTCACATTCAAAAAATAATTTTTTAACTATTAATCTATATTCGTGCCTTTTTGACATGACTCTTGTTCTCATTTATAGTAATATTATCTCATGATATTTATTGGTAGTATTTTGTATGCTTACTTTACAATATTGTTACCTAATAATACCATGTTCATAGGGAATAGCTTTGATAATTTTATTTAACTCTTAAATGAATCATCCAGATAATTCATATATATACTTTATTCTATTGTATAAAGCAATAAAAGAAATAATTTATGCATATAAATAAAAAAAAAAAAACTCTTTTTTTATTTATTAATAAAAATAATACAAGATTATAAACCCTAAAACTAATTATACAAATAATGTTTATGGCATACACTAATAGAAGTTTGCTAGAAAAGAAAGAGGCCAATTAGGATAAAGTTGCTTAGTGGAGATATAATGTTCAATGGCAATAGCAGTCTAAATCATAATGGCAGGTGTAGATTTTCCTCCCTTAGGTTATGGTGGCAAGATGAACATCCTAAAATCGTAAAAATCAACTTTTTATTATTTATGATTTAGCCCAAAGATCAAAACTTTTTCAATTTAGCCCAAATCAAAGTTTAGATATTAAGGTTTTTATTTTAAGGGTTTAAGTCATTATTACTTAAGTCCAAAAATTAAACGTTGATAAAAATTCATTAGTTTTTGGCAACTTAGTCCAAAATAATTTTTAATATTTATAAATTTGGAATAAATTTTTAACATATTGGCAAATTGGTCCAAAATAAATCTTTTTTTATCCATAAATATTTTGAAAACAAAACTTAAAATCCTAAGAATTCCAAAATAATTGAGAGGAGTAGACTGTCTATAATACTCTTCCTTTTCTTGCAATAAGCTTTAATGACTTAATAAAAACCAAGAGGAATAGACTGTCCATGATGCCTCTCCCTCTTCTTGGTATAAGCTTTAATGACTCTAACAATCAAGAAAAACAGCCTATCTATAACACCTCTCCTTTCTCTTGATATTAGCTTCAATGGCCAAATAAAAACTAAGAGAAGTAGACCGTCTATGATAACTCTCCCTCATCTTGGTACAAATTTGTAATAATCTAAAACAATGGAGAAGAGCAGAATGTCCTTATAACTCTCCCCCATGTTGGTTCAATTATTAACAATTTAAACTAATAGAACACCCTTAGAACAAAATTAACTAAGACTGCAAGAGACCTCTCTATATTAACAAAGGTAATAATCAAGCAAATAAAGGCAAGATTTAAAGTCAAAATTAAAATATTTTTGATATTCGTTTAAAAGGAGTTATAGAGTACTTAATATCTTCTTTCTCCATGTTTAATCAACCTCACTACTTCAAAATCTCATTAAAATAAATTAGTAATCTATCCAATCATTATTTAGATAAATGATTATAAAATTTCTTTCAACCAATAGTCAACATCAACAACATAACTCAAGCAAAATTTGACCTACTTTTGCTGTCACGCAACCAAGAATTTCACAACTCTATTATGTTATTCATAACATGTTCACACTTTACATCGGTTTGGAATGCATGCATACACCATAAGCATCCGGTTCAATTTCAGCAAGGCATGTTTACGCTTCCTGTTTGGTTAATCTGATACGCTCCATATTCTGATTGTAGCCCTTAATATAGGTAGATCTTGCACATGCCCAAAAACTTATGTTAGTGGTGGATAAATTATGTTTAAGTGGTGGGATAGGTTATTTTGTCTGAAAATTATTGAGTGCCGGTGTAGGTTGTGTTGGTAAATGAATGACGTCTAGTGGCATGTAGTCCAACTGCAAATGCATATCATAAATCTTTTTCTTTTCAAAGTATGCGAAGAATCTCTGCTTCTGTCTTCACCTTCATACTTTGCCCAGTCCATGGTAACACAATTTCGACCTTCAAACTGCGATATTATACGGAGACATGCCCTTGCTCCGCACATGTTGACACACATCATTATCCAAAGTTACTAAACTAAACATTTTTGGATTTGCTATGCCGGAAAACATTTCATCACCACCCATAAATTTCACATACATTCTAACACCTGACATAACTATTTTCCCAATAACAAACAAAATGTAAATCAAAGAAAAAAAAAATAGAAAAGCATAAAAGCATCTGTACATACAAACAAAATCAAATGAAAAGCAAAGATTAAAGTAATGATAAAGCAACGAATAAGGACTTTGCTCGACAAGGAAGAGCTTGTACTTCAAACGTGTCTTCTTAGCAGATGGGTATTTCAATTTCTATCAGAAGCTTCTTGAATGGAAGAATCGAAGAGATGAAAACAAGGTTAGGTTTTAGGTTAGTCTACATGCCATGCATTTAACCTTCGGATATTTGTGCTGATTGAACGGAGCACAAAAATTGTCAATTAAAATTTGTAACCTTGTAAATAAACCAAATTACCCTTCTATCCAAGATTTTTAACGAAACAAATGGAAGAAACAGGTTACAGAAATCCATTTCTTAAATCAAAGGAGCTAATGTATCATTTTTTGTTAAACTTAAGGGGTGTCTATGTTATTTACCCATTATTTTATATGAAAATTGGATTTTCTAAATTTTTCTTAAAGTTACTAAAATGTGCTTTTAATTTGTTAAATGGTATAAATTGTAAATTAACATAAGGGGATGTGATGCCTATTATGCCTATTTGTCATTTAGGTGAAATTATGATAAGCTTTTGGAGACCTTGAAAAATTACATTTTCGTTAAAACGTATGAAAATGAAAGTGATTGAATCAGTAGGGACTAAGTGCCTTTTTTCCTTTTAATATACTCTATAATTTTGTTATTTAGATATTTTTAAAAAAATTTTAACGCCAAAGGTAGAGGTGGCTAACAAGACGAACATAATCCATTTTTTATTATTTGCAGCCCGGGCTGCATGCCACTTTGATTGGGATGGAACATTAGGACTGCTTGCTGGGCCTTGTCCAGGCAAAAGCCTAGGTAAGGTTGGTCCAAGCATGTGGGCAGTCCTGGGGCCGACTGAGTACCCTGGAAAAAAGTCATTATTATGAAAATTGATTGCTTATGACATATAAATCCCAATGTCAAGTATTATTTTCATTCGAGTATAGAGACTAATTTTAAAAAATAATTAAAATACATCTTTATTTATTATTTTATTATTTAAAAATTTAACTTTGAATATCATTATTGTTTAGGATAATATTTTGATGTTAAATAATTACAAACTCCGATTTGAGTTAATTACAAAAACTATAATTGATATTTTAAAATTATAAAATTTTATTATTTATCAATAATTTTTAAAAAATTCATAATCCCTCTTTTTATTCTTTAATAATATATTTCTTACATAATTAATATGGAAAATACTTTTAATATTTTAAAATTTTGATTTATTTTCTGTAGTTATAAACTAGTTGGTAATATCCTTTGTTTCAAAAATTTTTATATTAATATTTTATTGTTACGAAACCATCCCCGCCGGTCACCCACACCTAGCTAGTAAATTCTCGTGCCTAATGGAGAATTTTGGTCCTTTTTTGGTACGAAAAATCTCATCTAAATTACTGACTAGTATGAGAGGATTTCAAGAAACGAGGCCTACACTTCCAAAGGCACATTTGAATACGAATTAATTATGTGTTTTATGCTTTGCTTTCTACATGTGAAGTTGGTTAGAATTGCTATCTGAATATGACCATATGCATGATTAATGTGGTACAGCGAATACAGTATGCAAAATCAAAGTCGGATTTCATTACCAAAGCAGATGCGAGCTACGTTTCAAGAGCAAAGAAGAAAAGGGTATGTTTGAGTAGATATGCCATTTAATCTAAGGTTTACCTGAATAAATACGTGGATGTGATCGATAGTTAGTAGATAATATTCGTAAGTAATACATAATAATATAATGAAAAATAAATAAATCTTATTCTTCTAAAAATAAGCATATACATGTTAAAAGATTTTAAAAGTTTAGATAGACAAGCGTTGGATCCTATTTAGTGGTGAAATATCATTTTATTCATGACTATGACGATTCAAGAAATTACGTTGTATCATTTAAATAGTTCATCGAGATATTGGATAATAGGTATGATCGGATCGAATGGCTAATGTTTAAAATGTATTGACGTATGATGGAACAACTTGACACTGAAAGAGGCTTGCAATGTGGCTTCCATGAATTGAATATTATGACTAAATTAACTTATTACAAGTGGTGGTCCTAAAACTTTGATTGAATTTTCTTAATTCTTACAATCACGTCTTTGCTTTCATCTTTAACTCTTAGTCAAACATGATCAATTTTTTATGATGTGCTAGTGTATGATGTGCAATTTTTTTTAATATAATGCGTTAGCCATGTCTTATAAAAGTCCATAACCATGCCTTTACTGCATCTATTTGTGAAAGAATTTGTGTTTCGGAATATTCTTGGTTGGTTTTGCTTACGGTTGATTTTGTGTGTATTATGTCCGGGAGACTTTCCGAGGTACACAAGAAGCTGCTGTACCCAATAATAAACTCTTTATACAGAATTTGCCCCACAAGACCACTGGTTCGATGCTTGAAATGCTCTTCCAGCATTATCAAGGATTTCAAGAAATTCGAGGAGACTGATGATTCAAAATAGTGTTATGAGTGTTAAGTTGAAAATATAGATAGATAGATAGACAGATAATTGGATAGAGCAGTAAAATCCAGAGAGAGAGAGAGAGAGAGAACAGTAAAATCCCAACGTCAACAGTATTTTCCCCTTCAAGATTTTATGCAACTTTTCTCCTAATAGGGTTAAACAGAAATCACTTTTCATCATGCTTCTGTCTATTTCAAAGAAAATAAAAATCAATATTACTATTTATAACGCAAAAAAATTACTTTTGTTTAATATATGAAATAAAAATATTTGTTCAATATTGTTAATACATTCTTAAATTTTTTTCATTTATATTATAGTTGTTGCTAATTATTCTAATAAATTAACAATTTTAATCTAAAAAAGTCAGAATGAGTTTATTTTTGATATTATAATATTTTAATTTTTTATTAAATAGTTTATTTATTAGAATCATTAAATCTTAAAGAGAACAATAACAATATCAATAAAAACAAATTAAGAAGTGGGGTTATTTTTGATATTTTAAAATTTTTAGTTGATCAACAAACAGTTGAAGGATCAAAATTGATACTACAAAGGGGATTTATGTGAATTTTTATAAATTCTTTCTCTATTTACGATTTCTTCAAACCTCAGAGAAACTTTTTAAAATATCCCTTGCTATTATTCAGTCTTGTGGTCTGGAAAGTATGAGTCCTAGTGCCCACCACTAAACATAATGAAGAAACATACAAAAAGAAAATGAACGATTTGCAAATGGGTAGATTGGCTTTATAGAAATTGTGGAACAAGGGAACTTGCATTATTGCGCAAGCATCATTACCAATGGATACCATTGGGACCAAGAATTGGACACTGGAGCCATACATTGTGGAAGAATTGAAAAATTATTAAATTCTTTGATTAATAATGTTTAGTACTATCGATTGATTTCTTATATATTATTGTAAGTTTTGGAATCTAACAGTAACTTAATATATTATTTAACCTAATTTGATTAAGTGATCATCTGTTTCATTAGCTCGTTTGAAACAAAATAATATAAGGACAATTAGTTAAATACAATATAATAACAAAATAAGATTAAATATTTAATTCTTTTTATTTATAATAATAATTAAATATTTATTTCAATAATAAAATATAAATAAATAATTATGTAATAATTTAATTTATTATTATAGATATAAGATATAAAAATAAATTTAAAACAAAGTAGACGTAAGTGGCTATTTTAACATTCTCGCTATTTAAATTAAATATTGTCTCAAATATAAAGAAAAATAAGTAATAATAATTCTTTCACGTTGTCTACTTATTCCCTGATGCCAACACGTTCAAAAATATACAAAGAGAAAAGGTGAATGCTACGGTTTCTTATTATCAATGATATAGTGCTCCTCATAATACTGAAAGAAAATATATATAATCTTTACATGAAAAATATAAATTAAATAATAAATAATTAAATAAAAAAAAAAAAACTAAACTATCTATGTGACTACAAAGGATAAATTACGCATAAACAATATCTCTATCATATCAATTGATATTTTGTGGAGTCACTCTCTCTGTAGAAAAAGATAATAAAGATTGAGTATAAACAAGAAAATTGAACAAAGGAACAGCCCTATATAATCGAATAGGTCTAGAAAGTATTAACTCACAATCTTTCACCTATTTTTCAAAATTTCCCATTTCGAGAAAGAAAATGGGGGCAAGACAAAATCAGTTGCTTAGAATTCTTGTTTTCATTCTACTCCAACACTGTCTTCAGATTTCCATAACCTTGTCTGAATCAGAAACTAAAGTGAGTGTATAGATATAAGCAACTTCTTCTTCGGGATTCTGAAATTTTCAGTTCTTTACTTCATTTGCCATTTGTCTTTCTTTTTCTGGTATGAAAATAGAAACTCAGTGGAAAATTTTACAGGTGTTCATTGTGTATATGGGAGAGAAACAGCATGAAGAGCCATTAATCACCAAAAGGTCTCACCACAAAATGCTATCAACTGTGCTTAGAAGGTACGGCTTTATTATAACTGTCAAATTTTAAGTGGACAACTATCACAAGCTTTCATTATTTTCGACACAGCAAAGAAGCAGCAAAGAGTTCCATTCTATACAGCTACAAACATGGTTTTTCAGGATTCGCTGCAAGGCTAACAGAAGCTCAGGCAAAAAAGATTGCGGGTATGTATATATATATATATTATCACGTTTTCTGACTGTTTCAGTTCATATACATATATATATTTGATTCTTTCGATTTATAATTAAAATGTTTCCATCTTTAAATTTGCAGAGATTCCTGGTGTTCTCCAAGTATTTCCAAATAGAATTTCCAAGTCACATACAACCAGAAGCTGGGATTTTCTGGGGCTCAATTATCCTTCATCCAACAATCTGTTAACAAAGAGCAACATGGGTAAAGGAGTTATCATTGGAGTCATAGATACAGGTAATATTAATGGAATTCGGTTCCTCTCCTTCTTTTTATTCCCAAAAAAGAAAACAGCACTAAAGGAGAAATTTCTTTTAAAGTTTTTTCTCTTTTCTTTATACTATTCCTCTCCATTATTTTGGATAATTTTAATAGAATTTGAACACACGATTATGAAATATAAATTATTCTTATGTCATTAAATCCCTACTTGACCTAAAAATTTAAGTTTAAAGGTAAAGGTTCAATTGTATTTAAATGGCTTAATAGTGTGCAATAGTATGAACAAGTTGTGCGGACACAAATTCGACTTAAATGCGTGTGGTGGGGTGAGACATAGATGCGTAAAATTTAAAATATCTATTTATAAGAGTAATATTTTATTACTTGAGGATGATGTAATGAATTTTAGATGAATTTCAAATTTTGCAGGAGTTTGGCCAGAATCTGAAAGTTTCAATGATAAGGACATGGATCCAGTTCCACCCCATTGGAAAGGAAAATGTCAAAAGGGTGACAAGTTCAACTCCTCCAATTGCAACAAAAAAATAATTGGGGCTCAGTATTTTGTCAAAGGGTTCCTAGATTTAATGGAACTGGACACTCTCCGTATATATGAGTATTTATCTCCACGGGATAAAGATGGACATGGAACACATACAGCTTCCACAGCAGCTGGTAATTTTGTTGAGAAAGCAAACTTTAAAGGACTACTAGCCCCAGGTGTAGCAAGAGGAGGAGCTCCTCTTGCTCACTTGGCAATTTACAAGACTTGCTGGATTGATTGCAGGGCCAGTGATGCTGATGTACTAGAAGCATTTGATAAAGCTATACATGACGGAGTGGATGTCATATCAGCATCTCTGGGCCCAAACCTACCGTTGTCATCTTACATTGATCAAGATAATCCATATTCAATAGGTTCATTCCATGCAATTTCTAAGGGAATTGCTGTTGTTATGTCAGCTGGAAATGATGGTCCTCCGTCCCAAACAGTTGCGAATACTGCACCCTGGATTATTACTGTTGGAGCCTCTACAATTGATAGGTCTTTCCAAGCATCTATTACCCTTGGAAATAATCAAACACTATGGGTCGGTAAAAGTGAATTACGATTATGCTGTGACTTACCCAAGTTTGGTAAAGAATGCTCTGTGATAGGATCTTTTGCTAACTTGCAGGGTATATCAATGGATACTGGAAAAAGGAATCATGGATTCATCAGCCTCACATACTCTGAACGCGTAGCTGTTGACTCCCCAAATGTAACAGAAGTGTGAGTCTGTGAGCCTTTTTTCTCCATTTTTGGGTCCTAATTTAATTTGTGATATGATATTGTATTTCTTATTCAGCAAGGATTGTCAGGATGGAAGTCTTAATGCCACATTAGCTGAAGGGAAAATCATCCTGTGTTTTTTAGAACCAGATGCACCACTAGAAGATATAGCTTCAGCACTACTTACTGTGATAAACGCAGGAGGGGTTGGACTCGTACTCGCACAGTCTAATTCTGATATAGTTAGCCCTTGCGAAGTGATTCCCTGCATTAAAGTTGATTTTGAAGTAGGCACACAAATACTTACCTACGTTAAGAGAGCAAGGTAATAAAATTGGTGAGAGGAACAGAAACGGTTCTGGTCTAGAAATTGAACGAAATTTCCTTGTTTCTTACATGAATGCAGTTCTCCAATTGTAAAGCTGAGTCTTCCCGAGACTGCTATCGGGGATTTGGCATCTCCACGAGT
>JAWDEX010173323.1:4782-15507 GCA_035221805.1 Trichilia hirta | reverse complement strand
AGACACACACACACACACACACATATAAACAATACATACATACATATGTGTATATGTATATATACATGTATGTGTGTGTATGTATTGTATTATGCAATTACTAACATGCCTTTAAGTTTAAAGAAGAAAAAAGAATTTAAAAGAAGGCTAAAGGTCAATTTACAGGGGTATAAATATGTCTAACATTGGACTTAGGGTTGGACATCCACTAGATTTTAGCCCTTTGACGCTTTCACTAGGCTATTGCGTTCCACTATTTTTCGAAATCAATTTTATCTTCATTCGACATCTATTTTCATCTAGTTTCTTTCTAACTTTAAGTTTTTTTTTTCTCTCTTTGAGTATCAAAAAGAGGTTTGTTAATCAAAAATCTCAATCAACGAAAATTTTACTCCGAACATCGAGTATTCGAAAAAGACTTACAATTAGAAAATCTCTTCTAAACTCAATTATTTCTAAATAAAATCTTCTTAAATTTTGTACCTAACTTCAGTGTTACTTACTTTATGTGTATATGATATTTGTTTAATAATATAACAAAAATAACAACAATGCCCTTAAGAGTAAAATGACCAAATTACTCCTAAGTTAAGTTACGGTCTTATAACTCTAATGAATAAAATAATAAAATATTTTTCATAAAAATAAAAATATGGATAACTTGAATTAATAAAATTGAAGTATACTTATATATAAACAACTTAACTATTTTTATTTTCTCTCTCTTTTATAATTAAAAATTTTTCCTTTATTTTTTTTAGAAGAGAGCTTTAGAAGCCTGAAAACTCTATTATATTGACTAGTTTATAAGGAGTCTGAAAAATCTGTTATATTGGCTAGCTTAAGATTGGGAGTGAGGTAGTTGAAAAGGTTTTAGCATCCCTATTTGACTATAGACTTTGGCTGTAAGATAGAAAGAAGTAAGCTGGGATCTGCTGTACAATAAGATAAATTTATTCAATGAACAATGTAATAAATAGTATTCGATAGAAAGTATCATGAACAATATTTTTGGGTTTTTAAATAGTATTTTCTATCTCAAGAATATTATTTTCTGCCAAGAATAATATTCTCCAAGTTTGTCTATATTAGATCATCCAACTTCGAGCACAATGTTTAACCTTAAATCAAAAATATTTTTTCTACTCTTATTTTATATTTTAATTGATACATTTACTGTTTGGTGGTAGTAATTTTTAACTATATTGAACTTGAGATTATGTGAAAGCACGTTGTTGGAGTTGGAACTTATTTTGTAGTTTTCACCAAGTGAAAAACATCATCTTATCATTGCAAGATATGTTCTTGCATCAATAATAAGTATGGGCCAAGTGAGAGCTGACATGAAGCTAAATGTAGATAAATTTAGTTCAATTATAGTTAAATGACAAATAAGAAAAGTGAAGGAGTATAAACCATCAAAACATCGTCATATCACAAGGACCACTTTATTCATCACCTTTTTTGTGGTTTTAAAGAGCAATATCTAAAAAAAGTGCAAAAAGAGAGCTACTAATTTTAAAAATATTGAAAGCAGTTACACGCACCCACCAATCTCATTTTTACGTGTAATGACTACTTTAATATCCTTTAAACCAACTATGGAGAGGTCATCAAGTTACATACCAAAAAGAGGGTGACATTTGACTATACACTCACCTAACACCATATGTCCGGCGAGCACGCCATGGAAAAAAACTTTGCTACCTTTGAAGTGAGAGATTTTTTCTTATAGCTAAAGAGTGGAGGCAACCTTCTGTGAAAGAAAAATCTTTGTTTCTACTCAGAGAACAAACGATGAGCTGCCTTTGATTTGTGGACACTTGTCCTTAATAACTGCTAGATTTCTTACACATGGACAAATAAGAGAATGAAGTGAAGATATTATATAAGAATCCCTTTTGCTAGTGTAAAGGGGACTTAGATCTTTTTCTCAAAAAATAAAGTAATCCTTTTTATAATTAGGGCTAAACTTGGAGATCACATATCGTACATAGAGAACTTCCTTGAGTCAGAATGTGCATATCCACTACCCTTATCAGCTTATATCTCTGATAGTCTTTTCTTTTACAGATACCACAAGATTTAAAGAAAATTAGAGTTCTTCTTATCTCGCAGACTTAGCTCATTATTTTTTATAGGAGTAGACAAATTCTAATTGATTCAATCCAAGTTGATTTAAATTGTCAATTTATGATATTTGAATTAATTTTAAAAATTTATGAATTAAAATTTTATAATTCATCATTTGTGAATTAGATTGTAAATTAAATTAAATTAAATCCGCAAATCAAGAAATTTGCACCCAAATTTTAAAAATATAACGTTTTTATCAAATTTTATTTTTGTAAGTTTAACATTTAGATATTTAATAAACATCATTCATGTATGTAAAATTTGTCCTTCAACTGCCTCTCAGTTAAGCACGTTAACTTGACCTGGCGTCTGCAGTGGAGTGGTCAGGTAGTGTTAACCATGTCCTTCAACTGCCAAAAAATTGGACTACAAATTAACGAATATTCAACGTACTCTTGAAACACAACCAAGAATCGACAACATTCGTGACTGATAAAATACAAACTGTGTCAAGAAGTTCGATAAATAATAATCAATTGAAACCATCACTTATATCTCCATGATATTAGTGAGTCAAGACAGAAAGACAATAGTAAGTGCATGTAAATATGCATTGTTATGAATAAAAATATGCATCATATATACACTTTAACATGATATGTTCCCACATTCATTGGGTCGGTAATGAACAACCAGGACAAATTTCATGAGAACTTGGACTTGCGAACATCCCATATTTTATTGTCCATCCTCATATTAAATAGTGTTATATTTCAATACCAAACAGTTAACCAGTTTGAAATTACTGCAATCAGGTCCATGGAGGGGAACTATAAATTGAGTTTAGTCTCAGCAAAAAAAAATTAATTCATGCCACAAATCAAGATTGAACCAATGATACTATCTCTCACCTGTGTAATTAGAGATCTGATTACTTCCTGTGCAGCTGCAGCTTTGGTTTTTTCAGCTTCCTCCTGTCCAATTAGAGCTGTCTCTTTCAACTTCTCCGATGTTCTATCAAGTTCCACTGCTGGGAACTGGGATTTACGACTAAGATCATCCAACTGCATACCAAATCACCATTAATCCCAAATTTCCTAGCAATCATGATCATCAAACAACAATCAAGAGGCAAGCAAAACTTCCACATAAAATTCAAGACTGGTCATTGTAGTTTGCATTTTCTTTATTATGTAAGATTAAAGAAAAAAGATTTTTTGAGAAAATGACTGAATATATGTAAACCAATGAAGTAACATGATGGCAGCAGTCTCCAATCAATTAGGAGACTGAGCTAATGCTGTACATAAAGTATAGGTTCTAGATTATAATCTTTAAAGGTCAACCATTAATATTATTGGATGGGCAAGAACCAAAGAGTTAAGTGAAACTCAATTAGGATCATCTACAATTAAGATTTTCATCTGCAAGAGGAGTTGGAAAGTGAAACCATATTCCCTCTGTTCATACTCTAGATGTTTGCTTCTACAGGTACAGATGGAGAGATGCAAGTAACATCATGGCTCTATACTTGTGAAGGCTGAGGCTATAAATACCAACAGAAAAATTTTAACCAAAGTATCTATTTCAGAGATAAGTTATGATATGTATAACACTCCTATGCGGCTATGTTTGGATTTACCTGAGATTTTAAAATGACTGTTTCTTAGTTGGGGATGTCGTTTGTTTAGAGGCATCAAAAGTGGCTTCTGCATTTGTAAGATCAGTGAGAGCGAAAGTCAATTGCAATGGAGTGAGCAGGACTTGACTTCCTCGAGATAGGGGGTGGTAGTCAAGAACCAATCCTTGAACCGGAAAGAGAAGCAGATATTTTGGCTGAATTCCCAAATGAAATGCTTGATTCCCACTGGAAACTTCCATTTCAAGAGGAAGGGGTAAGATAACTGTTCCTGTTGAACCTAGATTGTCCATCTAGAGCCTGTTTTAATGAATCAAAATATCTGAGTCTCAAAAGTTGTCTAACAGATACAGAATTCACAATTTCTTTTTCAGCCACCTCATTAGAGTTCTGATGTAAACTTCCACATAAATTCCTTGGAAACCCTGAAGTTTGTCTAGATTCTGAGGTCTTGTTCACTTGGTCAAAACAACCATCACCCACACGATGAGGCTAGCCTATGCCTGGAGGCAAAGCAATTTTCAGAGATTTCTTACTGCTGCACAGCCTACAAAACGCTTGCCCACATTTGTAGCAGTGATAATGTTTTCTTCCGAAATTAAATGGATTATGACAACCGGAACATATGGAATGGTCAGCAATGGACACTGATTTCTGAAGACATATGGCAGCAGTAAAATTGGAACCACAAACCACAGTTTTTACTTGTTTGTCAGGCAAAGCTTCAACAAGTGTAGGAGTGTATCTGTTTACATTGTCTCCATGGCCTAACTGACCATTTGTTCCCTTTCCCCAAGTGAAAACATCAGCTTTTGAACTTAGAACAGCAATATGTGATAAGAACCACAGGCTATTTCTTCAATGTGACTGTTTCCAATGTTGCATTCAATGCAAGTGGGAAGCTTACCCATGTTTCCTGGACTCCCCAATTGTCCATAATCAGGAATCCCCATTGAATATACTCGTCCTGATTCTGTTAAAGCAACACTGATGCTGTGTCCACACGCTATTTGACAGAAGCTTGTGTCAACTGGCACTAGTACGCAAGATGGAACTAGTCTTGGTTCTTCCTCACCGCGTCCAAGTTTTCCTTCAGCCCCATCACCCCAGGTGAAGAGTTCTTTTGATGAAGCACATTGGAACTAGAAATTCCAATAGTAACTTCAACAATTGCAGCAGTTTGCCAAACACCACTAGAAGCCATTTTTGTTCTTAATTCTTTCAGTGTTTCTACTTCTCTAGGCATACGGGTACTAATACAATCTCCATGGCCCAAGGCTCCAAAAGTTCCATTGCCAAATGTAAACAACTTTCCTGCTGATGAAACAGTAGCTGTGTGCCAAGGTCCTCAAGAGATGGATGATGCATGCATGCCCTCCAGCTGGCCACTTACTTTTCTTGGGGTCCATAGGCTAATTTCACTTGCATGTCCAAGAAGACAAAGATTGTGAATCGCATCACCCCGCGTATAAAGATCCCCTAAAAGTGATACAGCACAGGTGTGAAATTCCCCACATGCCACTATATGAACATTTGATCCATTGAGAGCATCAATGAGCCTCGGATAAGAAACATCAGTTTGCGCTCCATGCCCAAGCTTGCCACCAGATCCGTCACCCCAACTAAATGTCTGGCCCTGTTTGGTGGCTAACACAGCATGTTTACTCCCACAAGCAATATTTTGCGCATCAAGGACTACAGCTGATTCTGGGACCTCAGGCAAAAGTGCATCCTTCCTGGCAGCAGAAGAAATTCCAACAGCCACCACCCAAATGCCCATTGCCCGCTCCTTCTCCTCAAATGAAAATATCACCTAAAGCACCAAAATCTTCATGAGAAGAACCCTGGCTTGATGAACTCACAACACTGGATAAACTAAATTCTAAATGAACCGGCTGTGGAGCTATGACTATTTGTATCATCTAAACTGGCAGAAGATACACAGCTAAGAGACTCGGAAAATGATTCAGCTTGAGTACAAGACTTGGCAGTTTGCTGTATAGGATAAAACCTCAGAGAAGACTTTTCCCAATCTATTCTGTGGAGAATTCTATAAAAAACTGGCACATGTTCGGCATCTCTAGAATCCTGGGATAAGTAAAACATTTAGAGAAAATTAATTCAAAGACAGTAGCAGATAATACGATTTTCGTAAATACCATGCAAGAAACCTTAGAAATTATATAACTGCCGACAGATGACACCTGAGATGGAGAATTCTTTTGTGTATGGCTAAGTGGACTATCAGATGATATACTATCACTTCTTGTATCAACTCTTGGTTTGCGGCTGTTACCCTGGGCAGAAAACCAGAGCTCAGCTTCATCGTTGTCCCAGCACATCTGACAAGGAGCCCTGTTAGAGATATTTATATTGATTTAAATTGAGACAGAAAATTTCAATCATTAGATCCATCGTTCAAAATTTGTCACCATTTTAAATCAAGAGAACACCACCTATCTATACAGACAGACACATACGCACACAAGATTTTTTTCTAATAAGGACATTTTTACTTTTGTAGAACAAGGAGAGCATAATGGAAGTCACTAGATTGATTTAATGGCTCTTAATTTATTCTCTTTTATTAAAGCAATTTGATGATGTTAGTAGACAAGACAATGTTTGACAAAAGAAAGTCAATTCAATGCCTCTCAATATCTCATTCTTATTTAGATAAAGACATCCTATATGTATATGAATTATAATCTTCAAATTGTAAAAATTGAGCAGGTTACGGGATTCATCAAAAATTAAAAAGAAATAAATAAAAATAATGCAGAGCATGAATGATCAGTTTTTATCTAACATCTATTGGTCAGTAAAATCAAACACAAGTTCCAAGGCTCCTAAGACCACTGGAAATTAGAAGCCATAGCAAATAGAACACAAGTGTTTATTCTTTGGGGACTTTGTCACCCAAACACATAGAGAACTATAGAGTTGCTGACACACATAAACTTACATTCCCAGTTCAAAGCCCTAACTAATGAAATTTCAATAAAGCTTTGAAACCACACCAGCAACATAGTTACAACATTCTTATTATATACTTACACTACTTTCTTCCTTCGGATGTTTATGCACTACATTGTATGACATAGAGTTATTTCTGTTTTAGGATATGTTTGGGAATAAGGTATCATGGCTTTGAAGCCACAGTTGTCATAGGTTGGAATATAAAAATGTTAAATGTTAGTTAAAAAGATGAACAAGTCTCACTAAAAGTTGGTGGTACCAAACACATTGCAACTTTGCTTCCAATTAACTGAAGGCCAGCAGTACCAAACACATCCTTACAGTTATGAAGAGACCAGGGAAGAAATGCAGAAGTGAAAAACTGATCTCATGTATTTTACACAAAAGCTGGCACTTGCTTTGGGTTGAGGGTGGCTAGTTGGCTAACAAAAGGGAAAGGGATGGGGATTGAAATGGAGGTTTCAAAACATAATAAGATGTGCAAAACCAGTGTCTCTTAAACACAAATACAGACTTTGCTTCAAAACAAATTATAGAAATAAAGGATTTGATGGTTCCAGATCAATGTATTCAAGAAAAACTTAAAAGAAAAGGAAAAACCACCGTAAGCAAGATAAAATTTACCATTCAAATTTTCAATAAACCAAAGGAATCCTTTATGCCTTGATAAAGACTAACACACAACTGAATATGAAATCGAAATTCCAAATGGGAATTGTAAGTGAATGCATTCAGGTATAGCGTCCAAGAAAATATTTTGTGACTAAGTGGAAAAGAAGCCAAGATACCCACCACATCCAGGACCTGTTACTGTATATAAGAGAAAATGATTGATATTCCTTCTCAGGCTGAGGGTAGCATTGAAATATTGCCTGGAAAATAACACAAAATATTATTTACTAGTTGCACCTGGTTTAGGCATTTAACAACTGTGTTGGCATCCGATGTATCATTTGTAGTTTTGCCAGATAAGTGGTTCCAGTACTTTGAGTTGGAAATGCTCAAGGGTGATCATGACTTCCTAGATAATCATGTGGTAAAGGGGAAATATTGATCCTCCTTTTAGTTTCAATCAAAAGGTATCATTTCCAGCAAGATGTAGGTGGTAAACTGATGTGCTTTTGAAAAATTAATGCGGATAAAAGGTATAAATGCTTAGGCAAAACCACAAAGGTTCCATAAGCAACCAATTCAGGCAATTATAATTTTTGTCACATAAGTGGTTCAACATGATTTAGGAAATCACAGGTTGAAGAAGATTTAGGGGATGAAATTATGGACCCTTTCTATATTTTCAATTAAGGTTTCAGATCCTGCTTGATACAGGCAACAAACCAATATGCTGTTGAAGAAACTAACAAGTGGAGAAAGTTATAAACCTCTAGGCAATTTCAAGAAGGTTTAGTAAGCAAACCTGATCTGAGAGTGTTTCAAGTTTGCAGCAACATTATGTCATCAAGAGATTAGGAAGGTTTGACTAATAGAGCTAAAATCTACACATGGAGGCCAAAATAATGATGCTCTTCAGCTCAGAGGCCATTACTACAACTTACATCCAAGGAGTATTAAAACCACTAAACAACTTTAACTACTAAATTCCTTTTAAAATGAATACTGAAAGAAAGTTTGGACTAGTGGAATACAACCTCCAAGAACCATAACTACACATGTAATGAACCTTTCGAGAATATTGTGAAAATAGATCATTAAGTCAAGAAAACTTGTCACATACTTGGTCCCTCTTATGAATATCTTCATTTTTCAGTGAAA
The DNA here is from genome assembly GCA_035221805.1 of Trichilia hirta. Lineage (NCBI taxonomy): Eukaryota > Viridiplantae > Streptophyta > Magnoliopsida > Sapindales > Meliaceae > Trichilia > Trichilia hirta. The sequence goes on along the minus strand of JAWDEX010173323.1, from coordinate 7,043 downwards.
AAAAAAAAAAAAAAGAAATTGTCTTGATTAAATTAATTGAAGGCACAAACTTACTGTGCGCTGTCCAGGTATAATGTTTGAAACTTGACTTAATTTTAGTTTTGGCTCCTCTTTGTCAGCATACCTTATCAACAATTTCTCTTCCTGGAAAATTGACAAAAGGACTCGAACATATAGAAATAGAATAAATGGACAATACATGATGATTCTTGATATATCACAGCTTATAGTTTAAACAACATGCTTGTGTGTTCCCATTTCCATCATTACTCCCAATCAACTATTCTTGAACGTGCACAAGTGTTCCCCTGTAATTTTGTACCTGAGTACTTTTCAAGAATTTAGAACCACCTTTGACCAAAAAAGTTCTTTTGCGATTCCTCTACCAAAATACTATTAAATCAATAGATGATGTAGAGCACGTCTTTCCAGCTAGAAGTAGATGGAAAATTCTGCACTCTGGAATTGAGTTTTGCCAAGACATGGGAATTAATAGTTTTCCAACGCACTATATTTTGAAATACAAAATGACTTCTAAGTCAACCACTTCTAAACATATAATGATAAATCTACTAATCAAATGGATCCTAAATAACATGATGCAAACAGTATAATATTGTAATTAAAATTTACAATGTTTTATTGAAACACATAATCTACACAATTCAATGATAGGAACAACCAGAAGCTAAATGATTGAACTATTTTTAATTTCAAATATGAAAGGAAGCATACACTAGAAAGCCGGAATGGACAAAATTTAGGCTTTCCACGGCGCCCATACTTCAGCAGATATGTCCCTCTCCTAAGGACACTGATAGCCTGTGCAGATGAAAAGAGTATGTGTGTTTTATCAAAAATATGCAATATGAGCTAAATTTCCTCGACGAATAAATTACCCAATTTGGGAAAGGAAAACCATTAGAAAGATCCATATGGCAAGGAATAAATCAAAAAAAAAAATTCTATTTCTGAAAAGAGTATTGTATTAGCGAAAATGAAGAATAGGGAAGAAAGTGATGAGGAACCCTTCTTAAACAAAATGAAGAAAACAAAGAGGTGCAAATTCACGACTTTAACCAGCCTTGTCTCATTGAAATGTAATAATCACTGATAGTCCTCCAATGGAAAACAGGCGTGAAAGGATTTCGAACCAGTAAATGAGATTTTCAATAACTTGTCCTTTAACTATCAGAATTTGCTTTTTCTCTTAGAAGTTGTATTATAAGAACAAGTGAAATAGCTAAAAGGTCTAAGATGACAAACTTTTCCTTAATAATTAAATAAATATCATTCAAGAAAACATGACACCTGCCCAGTGTCCCTCTCGGCAAGAATATTCTGCTGAACACAAGCCATTCAGGTTGCAATATCGAGTCCAGCCCGACAAAAGAACAATACTCATTCAAACAAAACTGGACTTCTAGAATACTACAAACTGGTGCCCGGATTCTCCCCATATAAATCTTCTCCACAATTCCACAACCAGAAGTTGAAGTATCAAATTCATCTATTCAATTATGAAAACCTGTTTGAAAGTATGGTTGCTCCCTAACATCTTTCCGCACCCAAACTCAACACTTCAACCTTGAAATTCCTCTAATTCATCCAAAATTGCAAATAATCAGAATCTATAAGATTATGCACCAATAAGCAACAAAACAACGATTAGTTACTGACTTAGCTTTCAAAGATCACATCAACAAGCAACGATACAGAATCTTTTCAACTGCGTTAAAGAATTTATTAGCTCTCGAAAAGCTTGACAGCTTCTAAAACCCAAAGATTTTTTTTTCATCTAATCTCTTTAATTGTTCACTTAAAAAAATTCCAACCTTGTAATAACACATCTAATGGGAATAATATATAGATACAGATATAGATATAGATATAGATAGATAGATAGATATAGAGAGAGTGATTATTCAGATCATCACAGATTACGCTTTTGTTTGCACCAAATAGAAGAACGTGGGTATGCAATACTCCTTTCTTTTTTCTTTTCTCTTTCATCAAGGTGTGTTCAGTCAAAAGTACAACCTTCAACTTAAAAGTGATGACTTTGTATCTTAGTTATCGAATCTCATTTTCACTAATTCAACAATCGAAAAGTTATGATTGCACCAGATAACTGTAGCATTGTGATTTTCCCTTCAATTTAAAAATGTTTTATTAAATTTCATTAGAATGGAATAATTTTTAAATTCATTTGGAAAGTGCTAAAAAAATGCACAAGTAATGTAGAAAACAAAATATTTTTT
>JAWDEX010173312.1:0-15510 GCA_035221805.1 Trichilia hirta | reverse complement strand
GTCAAATTTAGTAGAAGTATTGAGCTCTTACTAAAACCTTAATACTCGAATATAAATTGCCTTCCGTTTGAGGGGCAAGTAAAATATAGTAAGACTCAAATCCAATGTGAAAAGACTCACAGTTGAGAGGGAGATTATTGGATTTAAGTATGAGTGTGTAAAGTAAAAATATTCCACATTGAAAAAATAAAAGATACATGAATAATATATAAGTGAAATGGATACATAAATCTAATGCCTTAAGATTTGGGGTTATAAATGATATTCAAGTCTATAAATATATTTGCTCATTTAGCCTTTGTGTGTTTTCCTCTAATTTATAAGCGTACTAATATTCCCTGAATCCTAACACATGTAACAAAAATATATTTACACAAAATAATAGTTTCATAATTATAGCACCCACAAAAGCAACCCTTTTAATATCGTTATCATATTTCAACTAAAGCCTTACCATTTATATCACTAAACTATCCTCTTTTTATTTATCATTCCCGATTCCAAATTCAACTACGCACTCATATTTTACAAATAATATTGACTATAAAATATGCCACATTCAATCTTTTACATTAACATCAATTAAATTAACGTCAATTTAATCCAAATTTTAAAAAATAGAGTCACTCGATGGTTTAATGGTCTTACGAATATGTACTTAGGGCAAGAACTCAAGAAATATATAATTTATTTAGATTTTAAATAGGTCTAGACAAGACCCAAATTTTGAAAATGTACAAATATTTTTTATAACAGTATTGATACTTAAATTTTTTCAAAAAAAAACTTGTAACCCAACATAGACTTTATTGTTTGGCAATTACTAAAGTAGTTTAATCTCTTTGGGGTTTAGTAATTCGTTGCAACACAACCTTTTAAGTACTTGAAAACACATAAAAGAAATCTGGGAATAAAGTTAATGTTTTGGCATTTAAACTCTGATGCTTACATTAAACTTAGGATCAAAGAGACGAAAAAAGAGGAAAAGAGCATGTATAAAGCTATATACATGTTTTAGGGTAGAAATACTGACATGGGAGGACGAGCCAAAAATTTGTTAGTCTCTTCCTCTTTTATAGTAAGGAAATATCTTATTTATAGTGATCTTAGCATGTGCAAATATTAAAAAACAAGAGTTTGATTTAATAGCTGGCATTTTTGGACCAAAAATAAGTTATTTCACAATCATGGCCTAATAACATAGGGTGGCATAAGTATTACCTATCAGATGACTCATACAGCACGCAATGCCTTAATGTGACAGGATATTTCACAGGCTTTATAATACCAATAAGCACGCATTAGCTCTCTTATTTCTATTTAACGGTAATATAAAAGAGAGGCAAGCCACGCAAAACTGGGGCAATAGGCACTCTAGTATCATATCATCTAAATATAGCATCGAAATAAAATGTCACCAGTGGTGGAAGATTACTAATTCCTATAAGAGTGACCTTTAGGGGGCTTCTAAAATTTGAGCCTGAAAGATAGTTTGATGAAATTTTCTCAATATAATTTCTCTAAATTTTTATTATTATGAAAAAATAGTAGAAATTTATTTGTTTTTTTGCCCTTGCCTTTCTACTTACGTCAAGAGTTCTCATGCCTTTAGGATGGTTTAAATTTTTCTTAAAAATTCCAAACTCTAGTAGATGCATTTGCTTTAATTATGTCATTTTAAGGACTATCGTTTTTAAAAAAACATGACCACTGATTGACGTCTTTTTAGTTTTCATAACACTATCATGTGTTCACGGGGGGTAGCTTTATTTATGCATGCACTTTATTTTTAAGCTTTTTATCATTTTTTACTGTCGTAGTATAATCTAGTTTGTTGAATTTCTACTTTGGGGACATCTACTCAATCTCTTTGCTTTAGTTCTACTCTTACTTCAGGTTTAGTAAAAACTCTACTTCAAAGAAATCCCAAGCCTACAACTTTAATTTGCAAATTTTTAGTAACTTTTTTTTTGCTCATCCTAGCTTCATCTTTGGTGAGTTTGTTATTCTTTTTCTTTATTTCTTTTGCTATTCTTGATGATTGTAACAATTAGGCATCGGGAGTACATCTTTTACTTTAGTAAAGTTAGCCATTTAGGATAAGCTGATGTCAATAAAATTCATAATATGAAATGAAGAATTGTATGGCCTAAAATATGCATTAATTTAACTTTTAACACATATATCTCATATATGTATAACATTTAGAATTTTTGAAACTTTTACCTTTTTCAAACTTTAATTTGATGAAGATGAATTACAAAAATGTGTAACCTCTTCAATCTATACCTTTAAAAATCCTTAGAAGTTTGAAAAAAACTTTTTTTTCTTTCGAAAACTTAAAAGGAAAAATTTTTCTTGTTTTTTTCCTATATGGCCGAATGTTTAAGGGTGGAAAGCTTATCAATTTTTAATTATTTTTCATCTATTTTATTTTGATAATTATTCATTAATATTAACCAATTAAGATTAATACATATTGTCGAATTATATTAAGCCAAACTAATACATATTTGGACTAATCATATGAAAGCACATTTAACCATTAAATGTTATAATATTTGGACCAATGAAATTAAGTCATGATTAATCAAATTAATTATTAAATATAATTCATAATTATCAATTACTAAACATTGAGAATTTAGCGTTTAATTTAAATTAATTAATTTAATAATTTTATTAAATCAATGATAACAATTACCAATTAGTCTATAGTTAATTATCAAAAAAACAATTAAGTATATTTAATTTACTATAAATTAAATATATTTATAATTATCATAATTCTTTAACTCCTTAAAGAATTATAAATACATATGTAACACACACACACACACATATATATATCTTTGAAAGTTATATGGAAGAGAAAAAATTATTCATAGAAGACTAGTTAGCACCTTTTAGAATAATTAAATAAGTCAATATATATATATATACTTATTAAATTATTCTGAAAGGTGCTAACTAGTCTTTATTGAATATTTTTTTCTCTTCTGTATAATTTTCAAAGGTTTAAGAATATTAGTGTGAACATAAAGGCTTATTAAATTATTCTGAAAGGTGCTAACTAATCTTCTATGAATACTTTTTTCTCTCCTGTATAACTTTCAAAAGTTTAAGAATATTAGTGTGATCATGAAAGTTTAAAGTAAATCAATTATGAGTCATATTCAAATAATTCAAAATTCAACTACTATGATTGACATTTAATAATATGTCATAGTCTCTAATTTATAATAAAAAAAAATTTATCAAACCTTACTTGGATTATATGTATTGTGTGAATAAAATTCTTCTATTGTCCAATTCTAATTAAATTAAATTTCATGAAATATTAAAATCTTAAATTTGATACTTTACAAATCATCGATTAATAAGTCCTAAATTTGTCCCATGAATCCTTCATGTGGCATTCATTTTATTTTGATTAAAAACTTAGTTTCAGATATTTATTAACATTTGTTTAGGAATCTAAACTTGAATAGAGTTAGCAAAAATACTCAATCCTATCAAATAAGTCAACAGATTCCATCTTAACTATTATTCAAATTCTTATATGAACAACGTATAACTAAATTAGCTTTATTATACAATACATAATTAATCTTGTACTTATACACTATGTAAAATATGAATATTTATATAAAATCCAACTCTAATATCTCAGGTCAAAGGATCATATCATACACTAGTATAATCTTTTGATAAATTATTGACTATATGCATATCATATGATTCATCTTTCTTTGGTCAATTTTGATAAACGAGTTTCTAACTATAAATTCATACTAATGCCCTTATGACAAAACTCTTATTATTACCTTTACTAATACTATCTTATGATAATTATAAGTAGTATTTAGTATGCCTACTATTTGATATTAATGCTTAGTCTATATTACTTATTCAGAAAATAAATTTTGATAATTTTATTTAACTATTAAATAAATTATATAGACTATTCATATACATAATTTATAATACAACATGATTAAATAAAGAAAGTAACATATATATATGAATAAAGAACTCTCTTTTTTTATTTATTACATAAATATTACAATATTTATAAGTCTTAAAATTGATAATACGAATAATTTTTAGGGTATACACTAACATGAAACATGCCAATCTTGAAAAAAATAAGAGTCAATTAAGGGAAAATCGAGGCATCTTAAGGTCGCTTTAGGCAACACAAAGATTAGAACATTGCCTACCTTAGGGTCTGGTTTATAATTATATTATTATACGTATTGAAAAAACTAACTCTAATGTTAAATATCTATAAAAAATAAGTTCTAATAGTTATAGTAAAAGTATAGAGATAGCATCCAATGGCCAGCTACCTTTGGATATTATCTCCCTTAACATACAAAACCAATCACTTTCTTTCAAATTGAGTGATAATGAGTCATTGACAAACTCAACTTCTCCGCCAAAACTTAAGACAGAGTATGAGACATATACCATTCTCTCTAGTGTCCTTGCCAAAGACATAATGGTATACTAAATGCTTTTAATATAGATAGATTGGCGCAGTGAAAGCCTTATTGGATAGAGAGATCCCAAACCCTACTTTTAATGAAGAATTATTCTTGATCAAAGTGAAGTTTTTGTTACAACCCTATTTTGTAAATTTGCTCACATATTTTTGCATTTTACTATAGTATCTTACTCTTAATAGCTGGTAGATTTTAACCCGCTTATATGTGTTATAGCACTAGTATTTTAGGGAGTCACCCAACATTATCATGGTGGCATACATCTATACCTTAAGAAAGAATTTAGGGTTTAATTTCAAGTTGTACTATCTGCAGACCAAGCCTGGAACTCCTAGCCCAGTAAAAGGCAATCCTTCTAGTAAAAAAAATTAAAAGAATAAGTAATTTTTGATAGTAGAGAGTGGAATTTAGCTATCAAAGGTAACATACCCAGTGCATTCAAGTTAGCTCAGACATGGGTATATCACTTTGACCTTAATAGGGAGTCACGCAGGAGAGTGACAACTTTAGAAGCCATAGCCTAAGATTAGAAGGACATTCTTTATGAGTCTTTGTTAATTAAGGTGAGTTTGGTATTATCCTACATCTTTCACGTTGCTCTAAATAAGATAACGGCAGGGACTAGAAAGTAACTTGCATACTCATGTTCTTTTTGTTCAATGTAACGAAGATGACTCAATTTATATGGTATTATAGGTATGGCTAAAAAAGAGCAACGTGTATCCTTTTTTAAAAGGATAATTGCTACTAAGAGAGAGGAAAGAGGCTATAAGAGCGATCCTTTACCTTTATTGCCTCTCTCGCATTAGACAAGAATCACTCAGTCTCCTTCCAGGGATAAGAAAAAGGATACAATCCCGCCTTAAGGCTGCTCAAGTAATAACAGTGATAGCTCATCGAAGGTTTTATTAAGAAAGAGATCCCACATCGAGAACAATAGTTGAGACAAACTATTGAGTAATGCTTGAAAGTTGAATTTAGCATGACACTCATGCAGGGATCCTAAAATTGTTAGCATATACAATCATTTCAAATTTTATCTAAGCAACCATGGATATTATACAATTTTTATTAACATAAACACAATACATACCTTATTTGCTTTGTATGAAATCTAACAAAAAATCTCTCTCTTGCCTCCAAAGATATCCACACACTAATTTGTTGATTATGATTCCAAATGCTTTAATTGAAGACATATAACTCATATAGCTTTCATAAGCTATTTTTCTTGTTTTCTACACTTAGAAAATATTTCAATCACGTCTAAAAAAGTTATAGAATCATGAAAACATTTTTTATTTTCTTACCTTCCATTTTCTCTCTTTGTTTTCTTTTATTTTGTCTTTGAAAAGTTTGGAAAAGTGAGTTTATGGCTTCCAAAATCATTCACCCATGAGATGCCCAAGGAAGAAAAAGGTATTAAACCAATTCAATTCATTTCTCATCCTTTATTAGTCTCCCACGTGTACTCCACATAACTACAAAATGGTTGGTTGATTTGCTTAATTAATAAAAAGAAATATTGATTTAATGAGCAATACATATGTAAATATATAATTAATAGATTTTAAAAATCATTTCAATATCTATTAATCTATATTAATGGATAATATCAATTATTAATCAAATTAATATATATATATATATATATAATTATAAAGTTTTACTTTTCAAACTTAATTAAATTAATATATAGATTAGATATTTATTTTTTTTTCTAATTATTTAATCAAATTAAATAATTAATATTAGTCCTTAATTCAATCACAATTGGATGGACAAGATTAAAGAAAAATATGACACATGGCAAAATCATATTATGCCACATGTCATGCTAGAATTTAATGTAACTAAATAATATTTATTTAATTATTATTAAATAAACAACTTTATTTATAATCTCATTATATCTTAATATATATTTTTTAAGTTTTTATATATCAATAAATCGTATTTATAATATATTAATTAATTAGAACATTTCTCGAACATATGGTGCTAGCTCTCATTATCGAGAAATTTATTCTTTATATTAATAAATTAAAATATTATTCGATTAATATCGAATGGTATTCATTTTTGTCATTACGAAAATATTATAATCATAATCAACAACAATTGGTTATTGTATTTGACTCCTTAAGTTCACTGTGAACTGAATATGAATATATATGAATGTTTTGCATTATTTTGATATAATTTATTATAATTGAAGTTTTCAGTAATTATGAGTGACCTCTAGCAAGATGTCATAACCCTCAAACATGAAGAATGATGATTCCATATGAACCTATATAGTCATACGTCTATATAGTAAAGTCCCTTTATTGTCGACTCTTGATTGAGTGCGGGTTATGGACTTGTCAAACCCCTAACTCAATTATAGGATTAAGAACTCATATTATATACGGGATTCGCTTATTTAAAAACTGATTTTTGAATATACGTACTTTGACTAAAGATTTAATTTTTATGTATGACATTTTTCCTATGATTTTAAGTTCAAATATCTAAGTCAAGAGATTTTATCTTAACCATCACCTATCCTCATACAATAAAAGTACATTGCCATCAAGCTTCTTTTACCAGGCGGGGCTAACCTGATGCAATATGCACAAGTAAACGATATATCTTAGTGTAAAAGGTAGCCATAATATCTTAAGTCAAAGGACTAGTAGTACACTAGTACAGTTATGTAATGCATCATTAGTTGTGGATAATTATCCACGTGATTTGTCGCATTTGGTTACGTTCAATAATATATTCACAAATATATTACCCATATTTATACTCTTGTGAGACTCGTCACCCAACTATTAGTATCGAATACTAATCAGTGGCAACAATAAAATATGCTAATTATATAATGTCATAATCCTTAATAACATCACCTCAATTGAGAATTTCTTTGGATATATTTAAATCATCGACTCTGTATTCATATCCATAATTTATTATAGATAACATCTTAACACATAATACATCATGAGATCCTATTTTACATTAATTATAAAATAATAAAATTAATAACTGAATATATACAAAATGATGTAAATACCATTTATAAATAATTGTAAACAGCTTTACAACTAAATACAAAATATTTATATATACTATAAGAAAAAATTCCAGAACTATATAACACAATTGAATCTAAGAAATATCTTTAACAAAGCTATCATTGCTATAAGAGGGGTCAAGTTTGAATCAACTAAAGTCTCAGTTTTGGCTTTAGTTTGGACTAGGTCATCTGGTTTTGATGCTTCTCTGTAGCCTTCTTTATAATGTTTTGTCCTTCCCTAGGTCTTTACTTTAGAGATGGGGCCTTTTGACATCAAAAAGGACAAGTGATACCTGTAGCCTACTTTTTTTTGCTCCTAAATTCTGTCCCATCATTAATTAATGAGGCAGTTCAAAGGGAGGTAGGCTAGTTGACCCCCCATAAACTACATTCATAATTCTATTATTTTGGTAAGTATTTCTTTTTTCCAGCATTTTCATTACTGACATTCAATTTAAATCTCATCTCTTGGACTTTTTCAAATCTAGCATGTGCTATTACAATAGTAAAAATAAAAAAGCTTACATCTAAGGTGTTATCGCCCAATATTAAAAGGTAAAAAGACTAAAAAAAGAAATAATATTCTTAAATAAAAAGTAAGAGGAGGATTGACAAGGCTGGGACAAAATGAAGACCAAGTGAGAGAAATGTGTTATAGTCACCGAATCTATTGTTTTAATTTTTGAGCAAGAAGTTCTACACCTTAGGGATGACTTGGTGGTGCAAAGAAAAATAAAATCTTTACAAATCTCTTGACTAGCCAAAATAACACAGTCCAAAAGCTTTGTGACAAAGTGGTAAGGTTAAAGACCGAAGCTTTAAGACTTAGGAAAAAATTATTGAGGTTCAAGGCCAAAATCTATAAACTACAGGCAAATCTTTTGGTGGTTAACGATTAAGTTTAAGTTAAGTATAAGGAGGGTGTGCTTTTTACACTTAGGAACATCAGGACTTAGTGGAAGAATGTCTTTCAAAGATAAATTTTAGCTCACTTTTCATAAAACTAAGGGTTAAAAAACCAACCTGGGAGACAATTCCTGAGGTAAGAGGTAATATTGTGAAAATTGAAACTCCCAACATAAGAGTGAAAATTTTAGCCATCTTGGTCCTATAGTCAAACAGTCTGGAGATCCTCCCGTTTTAGCATATGCTTCTCTTCTCCCTTTGGTCAAATCTCAGCTTAAGTCAACCCAGATCCTCTCTGTCAATCTCTTTCTTCCTCCTAACATGTTTAAAGAGATCACAGATGCCAGGCCACTAAATTATGCTGAAATTAGAATATAAGAGAGCTTTGAGTTGGCAATCAGGAGAAAGGTAGCCTTGAATGATTAATTTTTATTTTCTATCTTTTGTTCTTTTTCTCTTTTTACATTTATAAGTTGTACTCATGACTTCAGCAAATGAAGAATTTTTGCTTAGTCATTTTTGTTGGCAATTATAGTTTGTTTTTATCTATAAACGCTTGATTAATGCTAATAATTAGCTCAAAAGTCAATAACTAACTTTGTAAAATTGACTCATGATAACCAAACTATATATCCAAATTGAAAATAATAAGAGCTAAAATAATCAATCTATCACTATAATAGGAGCTAAAATAGTTTGATTGAACAAACCTAAGGTCGATCCTATAAATAAAGTCAAATTAATAATTGATGATTAACCTGTCTCTTCTGGTAATTAAATGTGCGCCTTACAAAAATCAATAAGTAATAACTTAATCTATGATTACTTTCGACTAGATGACCTAATCATCTTAAGATGCTAAAATGGATAGTTAGGCGTTGGTGCTTTGCTGGCTAAATTATAATCTCTGCCCTTAGTATTTTTTTTAGAATAGGTTGGCCAAGTGCATATTGAAAATTTCTTATATACCTATTTTTAGAGCTTAAGAATAGAAAATCATTTTCGATAGCGAGGCTTACGCAATAGCATGACCTATATGTTCTTTCCCTATAAGATGGCCTAAGCTATAGGGTCCTTCGCTTATAGGCAACATATGTCTAATTCTCAATTTTATAGTCTTCAGAGTTTTGAGGCCTCAATGAAAACAAACTGTTGTTTTATATGGCTAAAATTATTAGAGCTTATCACAAGACTTTTTTTTAGCGTAATATTTGAACAGTAAAGATAACAGTGACAAAAAGTGTTGGAGACAAGTTTTAAACCTAGCTAGGACAGCAAAACGAGTTCATTATCCTGTCGAAATATTTTGTATTGGTTACGTAATAATTGTGAATACATTAGTTAAGGCCTAGTTTTATGGGCTAACCTTAGAGAAGCATTAGCTTTTATACAACATATGAAGGTTAAGAAAAATCGAGGCAAAGTTTTCTTGCTATAATCAAGACATAAATTTTTTCAGGAATAGATTTCAAGCATTTTAGCATTTCATAGTCTTTTTATTTCTTTTTATTTGGATATTATAGCTTGTAGATGCTAGGCCTTTGAATCCTAATAATCTTATATGGCCCTTTCTAATTTGCTCGTAATGCTCTTTTCTTGGACATTCTTATTTAGAGCTGATTTGTTTAAGCACTAAATCTTCAACATAAAACTTTCGAGGATGCATTTGTTTGTTATAGTACTAGACAATCCCTCGTTAGTAGTTAATGGCTCCTATAGAGGCTTGTTTTCTTTTCTCTTTTAGCAAATTTAACTTCAAATGCATAAGCTACTTTTGGTCTCTTTATTAAAGTGCTTTAACTGGTATGTAAGAGTGCCAATCTCAATGGATGTTAGTACCTCAGCACCATAGGCCAAGTAGAAAAAGCATTTATCAATGGTTGTTTCGGGGGTCATTCTAAGTACCCATAAAATTGAGGATAGTTCATCCACCCAAGCTTCTTTGTAGTCATCAAGTTTTTTTCTTTGGGAGTTTTTTTATTGTCTTGTTGGCTTTTTTAACTTGTTCATTTACCTTGAGATTAGCAAATGAAGCAAATAAGAGATCAATGTTCAACTTAGCACAAAAACTCTTGAAATTGATATTATCGAACTACTTGCCATTATTAGTAATAATAATCTTGAGGATACCAAAACAATGCACCAAGCTATTTTCCATAAAAGAGGTGGCTTTTTTTTTTTTAGTTATCATAACTAAGGGCTTCACTTCTACCTATTTGATGAAAAAATCGACTACCATAACAACATATTTTGCTTGGAGGGCAGCCTATGAGATCTAACCTTACTGTACTAATAGCTATAGGTTGATTATTGAGGTGAGCTTTTTGGACAATTGATTGATGATTTCATTGTGAAGCTCACAATCTTCAATACCACTTAGTTGTCCAAGGTGTATCCTATAAGATATAGGCCAATAGTCATCTTACTACTATAATTGTTATAGGCACCCTCATATATCTCCCTAAATAGTCAATTTCTTCTTTTTTAAGGCATTTAAAGTAAAGTTAGCCAAATTTATGTTAGTAAAAACTTTGTTTATCACCGAGTACTTGGCAAACTAATTTTTTATTTTTTAAGCTATGTTTTTATTTTCTGACAGCATCCCTTTTTAGATGTATTATTTAATGAAATTTATCCAAGTTAGCTCAGTTTGTATGTTTAGTACAAAGGTCAAGCAGGGGTTTTCAATGCTCATTTTTGTCAACACTATTATGGACACTAATTTTGGGGCTTGTTTACGAAAAATAGAGAAAGCATCGGCCCAAGAATTTTTCGCCCCTGAAATTTTCTCTGCCTTGAGTTGACAAAACTTTTTATGATATCCTAGGCTCGAGCCAGGTACCTTTGCATATTAGCCTCGCCGGCTTAAAATTGGTTATTATTTTAATTTATTACTAGTTGTAAGTCACCCTTTATTTCAACATCTTTCACGCTAACTAGGATAGCTATTATTAATTTCACTAATAAGGCCTTATATTACCTTCAAGACTTACAAGAATACTGCAAACCCTATTCTCTTGGGTATTTGAAGCATTGTTAATGAAAAATTTTCAAACTATCTGTTTTTTAAAAGTTTCGACCCTCAGCTACTTTAACTATACATACCTTTTGCACCATTAGTATTTTTAAGACAGACTGGTTAACTATAAAAGTAGCCAATGCTTATCTCTTAATGGTATTTTATGACTTGAAGTTAATGTCAAACTCATTAAATTTGATGCACTATCTAACTAGTTTTATTAAAAAAATTTGACCTATGTAATATTTGCCTAAAAGACTAATCAGTCAAAATGATAATGGTGTAAGCTTGAAAGTAAAGGTGTAATTTTTTGGTTACAAAACTAGGGCCAGCACCAGCTTTCTTTTTTGTAGGTAAATACCTAGTTTTTACATCTAAAAGAAATTTATTAACATAATAAATAGGTCTTTATACCTTATTTGGGTATTTTTGTAAGAGGGCTGTACTAACGTTATACTCGCTCATGACTAAGTAAAGAAAGAGAGTTTTCCTCTTACACAGACTTGTTAGAGTTAAGATTTTTCTAAGATATTGCTTGAATTCTTTGAAGCTAATTTTGCTTTTTGGTGTCCATTTCATACTTTTTCCTTCTTTACAATTTTGAAAATTTTGAATCACCTGTCAATGAACCTAGAAATAAACCTGTAAAGGTCTACAACCTTTCTTGCTAGGCCTTATAATTCTTTAAAAGATAAAAGCGACTTTAAATTTAAAATTGCCTTGACTACAGGTTCATTTTAAAACTAACCCTAAAGGCATACTTTTTAGTATTTAGCTTTATTGAATATGGTCGTAAGAGGGAGAAAGTTTCTTTTAATTGTTTGATGTGATTGCCTCTTTTTATTAACTTGGTGATTATGTCATTCATATATACCTTTATGAAAGTCCTTATTAGTAGTTTGAATATACGATTCACCAATTACTAGAAAGTGACTGAGCATTTTTTAGATTAAAGGGTATTACTCTATAATAATATAACTCTTGATCTGTGATGATGGTAGTCTTTTTCTTATTTGATGAGTGCATCACTATCTACTTTTAACCAGAGAATGCATCTATAAAGCTTAATAACTGATGCCCTACTAATGCATCTACCAGTTGATTTATCTGAGGTAAGAAAAAGCTATCCTTAAAGCAAACTTTATTTAAGTTAGTAAAATTTATGTACATTTTTTATTTTTCATTCAGTTTCTTTACCACGATCACATTAATGACCCATTTAGGACACTGCACCTCTTTGATAAAACTAAATTTTAGTAGCTTGTCTACCTTAACTCGAATAGTCTTCTTTTTTTTCTTATTAAATATGCATCTCTTAGTCTTATAGGTTTTAAAGCCAAATTCATAAATAATTGATACAAAATAACTTTTAAGTTTATTCCAAGTATCTCTTCATATGACCAGGTAAAATGTATTATTATTATAGTAAGACAATCTCTAAGCCTCTGTGCTTTTAGATCATTTAGTTATGTCTTAATTCATACTGTTCTTTACGAATTTTTCTTGTCCACAACGATAATCTCTAATTTTTTTGCAAACTCTGCTGCAAACCTCATCTCTAGGTGAGTTTTTTCATCAATCTTTTCAATTATCTTGGCCTATTCCAAGTCTTTTTCTTTCCAAGAGAGAATTCTCTTGATCTTAAGGCCATTTATAAAGACAATAGATAGGTTTAAAAGAGATAGCGAAGCAAGAGCAAGCCTTTTTTTTTAGTTTTTTAGCATAATATTGATCCTTTTACTGACCAAAAATTTTAATTTTAAATAGTATATACCTTTTACAGCCTTCATCTCTTGAGAAAAGGTGGCCCTAAGATTATAGAGTACAACATTTATAGGTCTACTATCTAAAGCTCAATCATGATAGCTTTTTGGTGAGATTTATCTCCTATTATTATGAGTAGGAGGTAGTTCTTAAAAGTAAAACAAAAAAATTCCTAAAATTGTGTAAGGTTGACTCTGAACTTCCTAACTTTAAATTCTTAATGCCCCAAAAATCTAATGGATCCTTAAAAATAATATCTGTAGAGCTATTAATATTCTATTTATTGACTTATTTTCAACCTTTAGAGTTAGGACTAGGATATTGTCATAGGAATAGTACACTCTAACCTTGTTTGCATTGATAAATATAATTAGAACCATAGTAATTTTTGACCTTTTTTTCTCCCTAACATTTATAATATATAAGTTTTTTATAAGACTAGGCAAGAAATACTTGGAATAATTTTTTTGAGAACAATTAGAATTTGCCAATGTTGATCTTCCTAATATCATCCTGAAAGAACTAAACAGTCACCCTTTCGAAGGTCAACTACTAAATCATCAAGGTAGTGATTCTTTACTAAGAACTTAACTTGATTCTTTAAGTAGAGGCAATTTTCAATGATACTTATAGTTGTTGAGGTAGGTTTTGCCAAGTAAAGACTATAACTTTTCATGTAATAGAGCACTTGTAAAAGGGGGACCTTTAGGGGATAAATTTTTTTCCTTATAGGTATGCCATTCATTTTAGTTCTTTTTTTTTCCTTATATGTATGCCATTCATTTTAGTTCTTTTTTTCATTAGTCATGTCGACACAGCTTGTCACCTCTTGTCTCTTTTTTCTCAAGGTTTTTTCGCTCTTTATTTTTTGATTCTGGCTTTTAGGCAAAGGTTTCATCTTTTTACGCTAATCGAACCATCATCTTTTTTTGTCTTTGCATCGTTACTTGATTTTTAATCTCTATCTCGTTAAATAAATCTTTACGAGTGACCTTATAAGTAATAATAGACCACTTGATTATTGCATACCATCCTCTCTCAACACGAAACCCTCTCCTTAGCCCTTTTAGTGGCAAGAAATAAAAATAAGCCCCGAGATTAATTACTTTATTATAGAATCTTTTGACAAAACTTTTTAAGCTCTCATTGGGTTCTTAACAGAGCAAGAGAAAAGAGCTTACACTATAAATTATTTGAATAGTGCCTCAAAATTTTTTCAAAAAGATATGACTTAGCTGTTTAAAGATGTTAATGATTTTTTAAACCCTATTTTTAATCCATTTCCATGCTTGTCACTCTAACGTTAGGAAAAAAAGACTATACATTTAATGCTCTATAAATTTTTAGATCATTATTATTTCTCTAAAAATATCGAGATCTAAGGTCAGCTGAGTTTTGTCGATGTAAGAAGCGATTTGCAATTTTGAATCTTTAAAAAAGTGTCAGCTCTATTATGTTTTTAATGAACGGAGAGTCAATATATCTTTTGGCCCAAAAATTATACTCAAAATTCAAAGTAGAGTCAACCTTTACCCTGATCTTGATTTTTTTGAGTATTTTTTGGACGTAAGCTTTTAGAGCTTAGTAGTTTACTTTTGGGGGTGTAGCAAGACCAACGCCTTAATTTGGAGACCTTACTTTGTTGATTTGCAACCACAGGTCTACAATGATTTGCTTAGGCCCAAAACTTTATTGGGCATTCATAATGGGACTATAAGAGATGTTGGGTATTTTTGGTTCTGAAATATCAAATATTTAAAAAAGAGGCATTTGAATTTCTTATTTTGAGGCTCTGCTCGAACCAATGGGTTTTTCTTTCCCTTTTTATACAATAATAAACTAAGTTGCACCAGTAGTAAGGGCTGTCATGGGAGCCTTACTCTTTGCATTTTTCTTAGACTAAGTATGACTCTTTCTTGCCGCTTAAACTTTTGTCGTTTCTTACAATGCAACCGTACCATATCATTCTTATAGCAATTTTTTCAGTTTTGCAACCTCTTTCTCCAACTATTTATTTCTATGCTCCAGCTCTTATTATTGTCTTTCTTTTTCTGCTCATCAGTTCTTGTATTTCTTTGGTTTTATTATCAATTATAAGAATTTACACTCTTTGATCCTTATGATTGCTTAACTTATTATTGATATGGTAATGTGATCCTATTATTGACGTCATCCAAAATTTGACGTAAAGAAAAATTTTAAAAATGGAGTCTCCATCTATCCAAATAATGGTGGGATAGATCACCTAA
>JAWDEX010173302.1:0-15514 GCA_035221805.1 Trichilia hirta | reverse complement strand
TCTTTATAGACATTTGGCACATTGAATGCTTGGAAATTAATTCCTTGATTCATTGTCGACATTTGGCATAAAAGATGCTTTGAACTTTAACATGTTTTAAACATTTTTCTCATATGATTTTATCAATTAATTCAAAGGCATATTTTAATCAAACATTGATTTTTTTTATAAAAAATACATATTTTGCGCATAAAATATTTTTATTTTCCGATTGAGAAAACACTTTAATTTATCTCAATTGAGTTATAAAATGGGATTTAGTTTACTAACTATTATCCTAAAATATTAATTTCTAAAGCCTTAGTATTTTAATTTGAATCTAATTTTTACTTGGTAATTGTTATTTTAAAATTTGCTTATCATATATTTACCTTTGCTATTAGATATTTACTTTGGACTTTTGCTATTGGACCTTACCATGGATATAAACCAATTGGACTCTTAGAAAAATACTTCCTGTGAATATGACATTTGAACTCACTGGATTATACTATAACAAGACTACCTATACTTAGGTATAACAATTAATTTGTGAATAAGTAAAGATGTGATATTTGATGAGTCTACCATGCTTAAGGATAAAGAAGAAGCAATAAAAGCACTAGTTCAGGATAAGAAAAAAGATCAAGAACAGATAGAGTTTCAAGTTATTACTCAGTCTAACCAATCTCTTAATTCTACTTCAACATAGAGTGATCATCAAGTTGATAAAAAAAGCTCAGAAGTGTCAAGAGAGATTTAAGAAGAATAACAAAAGCAGCCTTACAATCTTGTTAGAGATCGATTTAGAAGAATTATAAGACCACTAGAGAGGTATGGCTATTTAAATTTTGCTTATTGTCTTGCTATAGTCGAAGAGGTGAAGTATAGCGAGCCTAAAAGCTATAAAGAAGCCATATCTTCAGAGAATGCTATAAGTTGAATCTCAGTCATGTAAGAAGAAATTCAGTTCTTACAAAAAAAATCAAACATAGACACTTGTGCAACCTCTAAAAAAAAATTGATTATAAATAGATTTATAAAAAGAAGATTGATAATTCAAGTGTCTTAGATGTCAGATACAAGGCCAGATTAGTGACTAAGGGCTACAATTAAGTATAAGGCATTAATTTTAATGGTATTTTCTTACTAATTGTTAAACATACTTCTATTCGTACTTTAATTTCTTTAGTTGCTATGAATAATCTTGAGCTAAAACAACTAAATGTGAAAATTACATTTTTACATGGTGATCTAGAAGAGCATATTTATTTTTAACAACTAGAGATTTTTGAAGTCTTTGGTAAAAAAAACCTTGTGTGTTTATTAAAGAAATCCTTATATAGCCTTAAATAGTCACCTAGACAGTGGTATAAAGGTTTAATTCTTTTATGGGAAGAATTAAGTTTCAGAGATCCAATTATAACAATTGTATGTACTTTAAAAGGCTTTCAGATGGAACTAGTATGTATCTATTGCTATATGTGGATGATGTGTTAGTTGCAGCATCTAACAAGACAGAGATCAAGAAGGTGAAACAACAGCTGAGTTCAGAGTTTGATATAAAAGACTTGAGAGCTGCCAAAAGAATTTTAGGGATGGAGATTATCAAAGATAGACCTAATAGGAAGTTATATCTTTTGCAGAAGGCTTTTGCAAAGAAAATACTGAGTAGGTTTGGCATGAAAAAGGCTAAGCTAGTGTCTACTCTTCTTGCAGCTCATTTTAAATTGTCAACAAATTTATGTCCTACCAATGATAATGACATAAGTTACATGTCACGAATTCTATATTCAAATATAGTTGGAAGTATTATGTATTTGATGATATATTTTAGACCAGATATTGCTCAAGCCGTTAGTGTTGTAAGCAAGTATTTGGCCAATTTAGACTGACAACATTGGGAGGCAGTCAAGTGGATCCTTAGATACTTGTTAGGCACCACAGATGCATGCTTGGAGTCTGGTAAGAAAGGTGACAAGTTGACAAGTTTTGTGGACTCAGACTATGCAGGAGATCTAGATAAGAAAAAATTATTGATAGAATATGCATTCACTTTGGGAGTATGTGCAATTAGTTGAAAAACTACCTTCTAATCTACAGTTACTTAGTCTACCACAGAAGCAGAATACATGGCCATTACAGAGGCAGTCAAAGAGACAAGTGGGCTTAGAAATCTGGTTGGTAAAATTACTTTTAAGTCATTTTTTACCATACTTTATTGTGATAGTCAAAGTGCAATTCACTTAATAAAAGATCAAATGTATCATGAGAGAACTAAATATATTGATATCAGATACCATTTTATTCGAGAAGTATTTGCCAAAGGTGATATTTTTATTTAGAAGATTGGTACAACAGATAATCTAGCTGACATACTTACAAAGCCCTTATCTATTAGCAAGTTCAAGCTTTACTTGGACTTAGTTAGCCTCAAGTATTGAAGACAACCCTTAAAGAATTTTGTAAAAGAGGTGGAGAATTAAGCTATAGATTGTAGTCACTCTTGTTTTATTTTTGAATTTGTGTTAAGGTGGAAATTGTTATTATCTTTTCATGTGTTACAAATTTTTATTATGCCCCTTTTTTGTGTTATAAGTGAAGGTATTTTTGTACATTTCAGGACTTAACGTTTAAGTATATAAATAACCTTAAGGTTATTTTGTATGTATGTGAGAGTGTAAGAGTAAAGTATGATAATTAAGAGAAAAAGTGAGTTAAGGAGAGTGTGTGATTTGTAAACATTCTCAATTTCATAATGAATTATTCTCCAGCCTCTTCTCGTAATTTTTTTCAATTTGGATTTTTCACGTAAATTCTTGTGTCACTTGTTTTAAGTTTTACTTGTCTATACAATTTGGATTTTCATATTATTTATTGATCTTGGGTAGAAATCACAACACTACTTTTGTAACTATCCATTGCCTAGCACCAGCAATTATCTGTCTAGGTGAAATCTATCATATTTAGGGCCATGTATCAAATACCATATCACACTAATTATGTTCGTGTCTATGACATACAACCATATGAAGCATGGGTCATCTGTTACACTTACAGATAACACTGAGAAACTGCTTAAATGTGTGTAGTTTTGTTGACTTTCACTTTGTTGATTGCTATAGGCCGCGAACTGCTGTGGAAGAGCTCGACATGTGCTCCATTTTTACAGAGAATGGCCTAGTGTGTGCAAGTGAATTGCTACAAATTTTAATTCTTGTGTGGTGCGAAATGTGCCATGGGAAAGAGAAAGCAATTGTCTGATGTTGCTGTTAACATTATCATTTTTAGGCTGAGGTTTGTAGTTCTCAGGGCGATGGTAGTTTAAAGCTCCAAGCAAGAAATCAGAAGTATGGGAAGGTGTGTACACCTACATGAAAAGTCTGCAGTGTGTTCTGTGTTTCTTTTAAGTTTACCATCTAGCATATGGCTAGTTTGGGAATGTTGTGCTTCTACTATAACTTAGAAACACTACAGCTAAAGTGTTTAGTTGACATCAATTTTTTCACTTATATTTGACTTACGGTGATTTCATCCCATAATAGCTTAGTGCCTAATTGTCGAAATTGATAACCTTGCCATGGGGACAATAGATAATTTTAGTACTAAAAAAGGGTTAGTTTGCATGTAACCACTAAGGTTGGGAACTTAAGTATGTCAAGGTACAATAATAGTAACTTAATGTAACGACAATGAAGATGATTATAATTCATTTACTTATGATAGTTATTATTATTATTTTTTTTTTTTCTCGATAGGAAACAGAAACAATGCATTATTGAAGTGCTTTTTAACTTGATATTTTTGCATCATCATCGGCACCATTCATTTGTTAGCACCATTCTCGTTACATCTATTATCATGATGTATACTGTATTGACATGTATCAACATGGCTTCAGTTCAAGAAGGGTCAATTGCTCAACGCTGATCCTTATTTAGTGAAGAGAACGAAACAACATATTCACCGCCTGGAATTGACTTGATAATTGGATGTAATGGATTCATCTGGGTTAGTGAACATGTTGAAGCCAGAGACAAGATGGCGGTGGATCAAGTGATTCAGAACAACGAATCACTAAGTCCGATCAAAATTCCATGGATCTTGATGAACAAGATGAAATTCACATGCCCTTAGAAACAAGGCAGAAAATATGCAGAATAGCGAATGCCATTCGTATCATGTCCATGTTGGGCTTCAATATAATACTAGAAGTGATCCTCGAAACGGTTAACTTGAGCAACTCACTGAATCATCATATACATGAGATGCTCGGATCAGAGCTCTATGTCACAGTTGCAGACAGTGAAGCTGAAAGGAGAAGCTTGTGCAAAAGAATGCGATAATTTTTGGCATTTTATTTGAAAACCAATTGTTTGGTGGAGTTCCCTTTTTTTTTTCCATAAACTAGAAACTAGGACGAGTTTCTTGTGCCATAAAAACGATAGGTATTTATCACAATAGGTTGTTTAGATGTAACAGTATGGTAATGTTTATTATTCCAAGAAATTTAAAAAAAAAAAATGTATTCTTGTTTTTTTTTTCTTTTTAAGTTGTGGGAAAACGTGGTCATAAATATTTGTTATCCCACTGTATGCAGATGCAATATTTCAAGAATCAAAGCTCATCTTTAACCGAAGCCTGTAAGCACTATTCATCCCAGTAGTCGGGAAACTTCAACTTTGCTGCAGTATGAGGCATGAAGCAATCCTCGTATATAAACCTGAAGCCAGGAGACAGAATTAGGAATCATAAAGGAGAAGAAAGAAAACTATATAACAGACCAATAGAGAATCGTTCACATGTTGCTTTGATGGTTTTCATAATAAGAAATTATTTGGTCGAAAAAAGAACCATAGTTTCAGTTACTACTTGTTCCCATGCAAGTCTACATTGAATTGGTCATATCAAAACTTGGTTTATGACAGAAAGAGTAATGGAGAGTTTTTCAGGTACCTTGGCTTGCAAATGATAAGTAGTTCATGAGCAAACAAGAGCTTTGCTTAAAGCTTTATTAGTTCTGTTTGTTTATGCTCAAGCAGGTCCACTTTCAATACTCATTATTTATAAATGATCCTGGTTCCCAATGTTTGGTAAAGTTCAATTCAAACTAAGTCGTCGGCAAGCCACGGCGAATTACTTAAAATCTAAGCCTGAATAGGCTCGACCAGGCTTTTTAGCTGCTGTAAATTCACTTCCTGTATGCCAGTTTGTAAATCTGAAGAAACTGCAAATAATTAGAGCAAACACTAAAGTGGAAGTAGGCCTATGTAGTAACTAGATTCTATAGAGGGCACTGGAATTTTGTATTAAGATGTGAATGTTTTCAGCCCATTAGGAAAATATAGCAAATATATGGAGAAGTACAGTAAAGTCAGTAATTGACGAGCAATAGGATGAAAGAAGAGACATCACACACTTTAACAGGTGGCCGAGATATTACAACAAGCAATTGCAAATCCTCATTTTTATTTGTATTCCACACCTGCAACGTATCATAAACAATCATCAGGGTCACTCTATACTATTGGAATTACATAATATTGGAATTACAACTAAGTTAAGAGTAATAGCCACTCTAATGTGTTCACAAAAAAGAGAACTGACAATGAGAGATAAATGAACGATTCATTCAGCAGGCAGTTGCGGCATGAACTGTGTTCTCCTAGAAAAGATCTAAATGAATTTGCAGTCATGAACTTGCCCCCATCTATTTGCTAAGTGTACCAAGCATAAAGCAGCTCAGTACTCGGTGCATATACATCATAGTCCGTCCAGGAGCTATATATACCAGATATTGTTTCATAGCTTATGGAAAACATTGTATTAACTACGAGATATATGAACTCGAAATCCAACACTTGTCAATAATTCTTGATGAATATAATAACACTTACCGGCTATATACCTAAGTTCAATCATACTGAAAGCAACTCATTAGGCAAACTGTAAGACTAACTAATGCTAAAGTGCACATCTGACATTATGGAATAGAGGTTAGATGCTTATATATCAATGAAAACCATCTAGCTATCCCGGTTTGGTTCCTATTGGAGGCGTATGAAAACCAAAAAGTCCGAAAGTTTGGAGCATGAGTGGCTGCCTCAACCATCAAAATTATCTAGCAATGTAATTATGAAGATTTCTAATGTTCTGGCTATAGCCGCTGATTTAAACTTCATTGGACATCACTTTTTGTCATAACTGATGGAATGTGACTTTCTATGGATTAAAAATTATGTAAATTCAAGAGCTTTCTTGTATACGATCTTGCTCTAGATGAATTCTCATACAATCAAGGTAATTTATGCACCCTATAACTGTCAACAAACTATCCTCAATAAACTCACATTCAACGCCACCACTTTAGAAGAGATAACAAATTTGGCTAGTTTAAGGGTCTGATCAGTAGGATAAAATAATTCTACATTTCCTGACATTAATTTCCATAATGCATACCGAAAATAAAAATAAAAATAAAAAAATCCAAAGTTTACCATCTACATGCAATAATAGTGTTATGGTTTACCTGGTGAGCATCATTGACAGGAATATTAAACGTGCTATTTGGAAAGATAAAATGTTATTGCGGCTTTCTAGGATACTTCTCATGTGAACTTGAGGCAAGATAGAGAGTGCCACTTCCCTTTAGGACAACAAAAACTTCTTCACAAAAGTGCCTGTGGATGGATGTTCGTGATCCCAGAGAAAATGTTTGAAGCCAAACCTCAATCTGTAAAACACAAAAGTGCATACACAGGGCTTTAAGAAGATATACGAGTTGACTTGTCTGCCACTATGGACTACTAACCAACACTAGTTTAGGGCTGTGTGAAGGTAGTGTGGGGTCTAGAATCATGGCCAATATAAAAAATGAACATTTACTATTGCAAAGGACATAAGTAATATTACGAGAAAACCATAAAGCTAGACAAACAGCAGGTACATATTCCAAAAATGCAACCTCTTAGTAGTAATTGTATCAATATTTATATGACATCTTGGTTAGGCTTTTATCAAGATTTCTGCTTTTGCATATCGAACTCATAAGCACGAGAGATCCTGAAAAATAAATTTCCAAATAATGTCATATGTATTCATGCCTCTTTGATGCCATTTGAGACTGAGCCCGCCACAGTAATGTGGGATAATCCTTCTCTTCCATTGTTATCCTGTGGCAGCTGACTAATATTCCTTACCAGTAGAAATCCAGCATTTAAAAATAAATAAGTTGAATGAGATATACTCCAATGAAGCACATAGGAAAGAAGCTAGAAAATCATATTGAAGAAAGCCAGCTACTTTTATCCTTATCATTAAACCACAAACAGAAAAATACTAAACTCACTTAGTGAGTCCTAAGCCTAATCCAAATCATGTTTACAGACTCACAGAAATCCAATGGACAAAAAGAACAAGAACAATGTAATTTGCATAACCAGAATCTCAATCTTTAAAACAATCCAAGACGACAAGACCAATGCAATTTCAAGTCTCATAATGTTCTAAACCCGGAAAGGACAACCAAAATTCCGTTACTTTCATTTATCAATTGCAACCGCAGGAAGCTCATACACATAGCTTAGTCCAACTATCAGATTATTTTCCTCAATCAAACCTACTATTTTCCAATCAGCATTAAAACATTGAACTAAATATTACAAGTGAACTGAATAAATAAAATAATAAACAAGCGGCTTATGTGAGCTAGAATTTTCACGATCATAATTCAAAATCCCAACAACTTCACGGCAGAACTCGACGCGACGAATGTAACTGCCGGTCATATTTTCAGTCATCTTGGTAAATTTCGTTCATATATCTCGGTTTGATATTTGTTCTAACGCTTTATTATTAGATATTTACACCATTTTTTTGGTCATTTTTTTTTAAAAACTAAAACTAAAAACAAAAATAAACGCAGGAAAAGAGAAGGAGAACTCGCCCCGAATGGCGCACGGAGAAGCTTCAGCAGTTGCAGACGATAAAATAGAACCTCGCCATCTTCTTCCCGTTGCTTTGAATTTCAGCTAACAAACGACTCTCTCTTGTAATTCACTTATGTAGCCCGGGTTTTTCTTCCTTCGTTCTAGTACTTTCTCACGGGTCGTTGGATATCCAATATGGGTCCCGAATTGGATTTTTTAATTTTTAATTTTTTCTTTAAATTTCTTTAAATTTCTTGCAAAATAAGATTTGATTTGAGTAATTTATTCGCTTAAAAACCTAACTTCAGGTATTTCTTTTATATTTAACGTCTCAAATTTATGGTAAATAGAAATAATTATGATTAATTTAATATATTTGGCGTTTTATTTTTTAATTGTATTCTCATTATTTTGACCAATGGAATCAATTAACATATATGATTCTTTTTCAAGTAATTTACACGTATACTTAAATAAGATATTTTTAAAAAAAAATTTGTGCACAATTTAAATTTTATATTCAAATTTTCATATTAATAAGGTGATAAAAATAATATAATAATATTTTAAATTTAATATATATTTTAATAAATATTATCTGACTTCTCAAAAATAATATTTTAAATTTTAGGATTAATAGTACTGCTTTTTTAATATGGCAATAGAAGACAAGACTATTGTACTGATAATATAGTGTGTACTATCAAATATTTTGTTATATTTAATAAATTTTTTGGATTTTATAATAAAATTTTGAATTTTATTTATTTTAAAAATAAAAATTATAATGCAAAAATTAAAAAATATAATGAAAAACTTATTTTATAAATAAAATAAAAAAAAATTGATGATGTGTATGATAGAATCATTACATTGGATCTTGACCTGTTAATATGACAGGCTGAACGAAGATCTTTAAAATATTTTTTACAATTTCCTTTTAAAAAAAATTAAAGCTTCATATTCGTAAATATCTTATTTCTTAGACACCGAAAGGATCAGATGGGACTAAATTTCACATCACAGTAAACCTTAGCCATTTCTGAACCAAGCGTGCCTTCAGGCTTCGGACATTGGTTGGTAGCTACTCTCCGGTCACGGGCGGCCGACATCCACGATCAGGTAAAGGTTATTGTTCCAATTGGGACTGGAAAATGTTGGAATCCAGTTAAACTTATTGATGTCGTAGACTAGCAGATGTGATTTATAATTAGGGTTGATGCGTGCGTGCTGAAGTTATATTTTCATTTTTCAAATTTTGTTCGCAACATAACCTTTCGAACTACATCGAATCAAACAAATTGTTGTTCCGTAATCCATATTATATTATTTGTTTTCCCTTTCTGATGTAATAATTGTTTGATCCTTCATAGGTGGATGGAAAAAAAAAAAAGAAAAGACTTTTCTGGTTCATGAATCAAAAGCTAAGGGAGCAATTGTCCGTGGAACTTTGCATAGTGGTAGTAGTATTAGTCAAAATGGAACTGGTTTATTGAGCTCAGCTAAGGTTTTAGTGCCATAAAAACTTGTAAAATTGCAGGTCTCTTATTTTAGGACCTGTTATCATTGCCAGGGCTATACATGCCTCTTACAGCCCCCATTAGTCTCAATACAGCTGTTTTGCTGGGTCTTACTTTTGTGCAAAATAACCAGAGATCAAGTTCAGGATTTCTTCTCATCTTTTGCTTCTTGCATATGCTTGCAGATTTTCATTTGTTATCTTTAACTTTGTGGATGATAGAGCTTCGGTGAAACTCATAATCATTGATAATGTATCAGTTTTATGAAGATTCTTTGATACTGCTGTTTTTAGGAATATGAATATCAGAAGCTATGTTAGCATTAGAAAATACAGTTTTTTGCTTGTACATCCAGAGTTGTGTGGTTTTACATATTGGAGACACCAGATAACTTCTTTGTCAACTCTTGGAATCACAAGTAATCATGGTAAATGGATCAGGTTGATCACAAGGTCTCAGTACTCGGTTGCTGATAGAACTTCTGTATCTAGTTCTGGGGATGCATCTGTATCCTCACCTGACACTGCTCATTTGCATCGTAAACAAGGAGGCTCTTCATCCTTGTACAGTTGTCCTAGTTTGTTAGAGATGAAGAATGAGAGGATATCAAATCTTGCGAAGGTCTATGACTTCTTACGGGGCATTGGTATTGTTCCCAATGAGCTTGATGGGTTAGAACTTCCTGTGACCATCGAGTTTATGAAGGAACGTGTTGATTTCCTTCACCATTTAGGGCTAACAACTGAAGACATAAACAGCTACCCGCTAGTTCTTGGTTGCAGTGTGAAAAAGAACATGATACCTGTGCTTGACTACCTCGGCAAGTTGGGTGTTAGGAAATCCTCTTTTACAGAGTTCTTGAGAAGATACCCACAAGTCCTCCATGCTAGTGTTGTTGTAGACCTTGCTCCAGTGGTGAAGTATCTGCAAGGGTTGGATATCAAGGCAAATGATATTCCTCGGGTTCTTGAGAGATATCCCGAAGTTTTGGGATTCAAACTTGAGGGAACCATGAGCACATCAGTGGCTTATTTGGTTGGAATTGGAGTTGCTAGAAGAGAAATAGGAGGAGTTCTAACTAGATACCCAGAGATTTTAGGGATACGAGTAGGCCGGGTGATCAAACCTTTTGTGAAATATCTTGAAAGCTTGGGTGTTCCAAAATTAGCAATAGCTAAATTGATAGAGAAGAAGCCTCACATTCTAGGATTCGGATTAGAGGAGAAGGTGAAACCAAATATTGAATCCCTTCTAGAATTCAATGTTAGAAAAGGAGCACTTCCTTTAGTAGTGGCACAATATCCTGAAATTATAGGAATAGACCTGAAACCAAAGCTTCTTCATCAGCAGAGTTTACTTAATTCAATTATTGACTTAAGACCTGGGAACTTTGGCAGCATGGTTGAGAAGATGCCTCAGGTTGTGAGCATAAGTAATTTTGCTATAGCAAAGCATGTGGATTTCCTGAAGAATTGTGGATTCTCCTTGCAACAAGTCAGGAAAATAGTTATGGGGTGTCCCCAAGTGCTTGCTTTGAATCTGGATGTTATGAAATTGAGCTTTGATTACTTCCAAAGGGAGATGCAAAGGCCTATGGATGATTTGGTTGCTTTCCCAGCGTTCTTTACTTACGGTCTAGAGTCTACAATTAAACCGAGACATAAAATGATTGTGAAGAAAGGTTTGAAATGTTCTCTCTCCTGGCTTCTTAACTGCTCTGATGCAAAGTTTGATGAGCGGATGAACTGTGACACTATTGAGATGGATGAGATGGATACAATACCATCATTTGACATGAACTCGATCATGGAACAAAGGAGCGATGAGTCTGTTTCCGAATATGAGGAAGAAAGTGACGATGAGCATGTATAAATGATGAGTCTGCATTTCAAATACTTGGTTATGTTGTTCTTTATATGTAAGTGGGCTTTCTGGCGAAATTTATCCAAACGAGAAACCATTCTAGACTTCTAGATTCGTAGAACTGACTTATGCGTGATGTACGGAGGATAGTGAGGTGAATTTTTCCAAAACGATATAATATAAACCAAAATGAGAATGGTATCAAATTCAGTAATTCGGTAATTCTATTTTAAATGTTTGAGACGGCACAAGTCTAGAGGAAGAGGTTGAGATCAAAGCATTTAATAATTCTTATGTATTTTTGCTGAAAATGTATCAAAATTACAAGTAAATGTAAATTTAAATTTGTCACATTTAAATGGTTAAATCTTTACTGGTTTAGTGGCTCTGCTGGGAAAGAGTGAGCGAGGGCGCGAATGGGAAGCGTTAATTGATGTGATGATAGGCACATATTCTGAAAGGCAGTTCGCAGATCTTATAGAAGCACTTGGGTTACGCTTTTCCTCTGCCTTTTAATAACTTCCGTCAAATAAATTCCTGTTCCGGTGGATACTGTTCTAAATGTACCTATTTCAGGTCTCAAGAGTATCTAACCATTCAACATATATACATTCTGTTTCCGTAGCACAACAAATGTTGAATGTAATCAGAAAGAGTAAATGTTAACTACCCAGAGTACGGACCGTATATGTAACTGAAATATAAATTTATCATTTTGTAGCTCAAAGGGATCGATGCGATCTGTCTTGTTTTACAATTAATCTTGAAGGGTTGATGAAACTTTATATCTGAAATGCATTACCGAGTATTTGAACATCATGAGCCTCTTGATGCAGTGGAAGAAGTGCCACTATATAAAAGTTCCGACTCTGTCCTTTATAGCCACCCAACCTATGCAAAGAGAGAATATTTGTAATTACAGAAACAAAGAGTATCTGTGGAATATCAGATTTATCCTTGCTGTATTAGAAAATAATGCCTTCCATGCATACATTGCGAAGAATACAACAGTATCTGCTGACCAGACAACAGCAAATGACTTCCAAAAGAATGGGATTACAACATTGAGTAATGGGATAAGGAGAAAGAGCTAGTCAAGGGCTTCTTTCTCGTTCTTTGAGCAGTCTCAAGCATGAAGTGATGGAATCGCTGAAAACAGCGTAGCAACAAAATTTTCAATACAAATTCAAGTCTACAGTGACTAGAAATTGTTGCCCATGGACAAATTAATTTCTACAAAAGCAAGTGGATAACACTACAAAAATAATTCAGGTATGATCTATGAAGCATGCGATGAAACACTTCCACGTGAGTATCCATATTTAAGACACACTCAGAGTCATGGGTGGCTCTGGTTGGAAATTAACAAACTACTTAAGCTAATGCGTAATGATGATACACGGAGTTAACTGACTGTACAAATAGTTCATAATGCTGCCTGCCCAATTTATCAGTCTCACCAACTAAATTTGGTGCAGAAAGAGTAAAGCTTGTGGCAGAGCAGTACTAGAAAGGGTAACATGTTCATGTCTATAATGCATGGGTTAAATTTAGAATTGAATTCAATGATGCATAACTTACTGAACATCCAACTAGGCCACATTCCCATCAGTCTCCATATGTCCGGTTCATTTGATGGGAATATAAGATTGAAAATAGATCTCCACCTAGCAACAGTGAGACATAACCTTGGACCTCAAAAACTGCGTATAAAGCAGTTCCAGGCACAGCAGGGCTTTTAGATGCTGTGGAAGCCCTTGGCGCAAATGTTGTAGCCGTCTTCTGGACAACTTGTTTTAGCAATTACATGTAACAGAAAATTTAGAGGTATCAATTACGAAAAAACTCTCATTCTCAATGACCCAAAACCATATCAAATTCCATCTATGCAGTTGGATATTTTGCAATCAACCATTTTCAATTGACTGATTTGCACTATCTGATGGAATGAAGTAGACTCAATGAGACGTCATCCAAGCACTTGAATCAAAGCCTGAAATCCAAACGCCCAAAACTGCTGTACTGGATTTACTATGCCTTAATATAATATTAGCGTTACATTTCTCCCACAGATGAACTCTATAGCCATTTTTGGAAATTAAGTGACCTGAAAACTACTCAATTGGCTGAAAAACTTGGTACATCTCACACTTTCTAAGGCATTGAAATTCAAGTACAGCTAGTGTAAGTATAACTCAAATCCACCTGGACAAAGAATATAATACATCTTTGACGTTTATGCTTTTAAATTTAATGACAAGAACACGCACAAAAAAAAAAAAAAATGCATGCGACCAGGTGAAAACACAGGTTCTCGTCTTCTTGCTGAGAAAATTCATAGCCTCAGGAACATCAAAGTACATGCATGAAACTAAAAAGAAATTCAAAAAAAAAAAAGGTAGTAATAAGATTTAGGCATTCTGAAAATTCATTCAAAATTAACGTTCAAATTCATAAAACCTAGTCTGACAAGAGAACGGAGCATCTGCAGCACGAAGTCTTAAACCAACCTTTTTAAGGTCTTTGTCAAGTAGAGGTTTTACAGTAGCGTTCTTGCTCGTTTCTTCCAATTCTGATTGCTGCTCTTCATTCTGAGATTCCTCTACCGTTGCATGCGTTTCTACTTCTTTTGCATTGGTATATATTTTGAAGCTTGTGCTGCGAAACTTGGGACTGCATATGATGTTCAAGGGAATCGATGGTGGGAGTTTCGAGAAGCGGCAACTGTAAAGAGATGCCGAGATTAAAGTGTCCATGGTTCAAGCACCCTGTTTGATGGATTCTCATCAAAAATGCTTTCCAGAGAAAGCAGGAGGGAGGGAGGGAGACAAGAAATGAAAGGTCATGATAATGAAGGGCGCAATTTTCCTGAACGGAGCGACTACGTTTTTTTCCTTTCCCTCGTCAAATTAAGTTGATTTTTGCATTATCACGTCTATTTGTCATCGTCAACCAGCCTCCCAAGGCAGGCCTAGTGTCACAGTGCTCAATATCAGATATATTAGTTAGGGGAGAATTAGTCTAGATAAATAATTTTGGGATTAAAAATGATTGGGTGCAAGTGGATAAATAGTAGAGTTTATTTTTCAGTACAGGCTCATCAAGGATTGAAACCATCTTCCTGATAAGCCCATGACGGGGCAAAACCAGTAAAGTGTATCAAGAGTAAAATATAAATTTTGAGTAGGAGAACTCAGAAATGCGAGAGCTAAACAAAAAAGTATTAAGTGGGCTAATTATTATATTGTGGGATTAATGCAAAGCATGGTATATGTAGAGCATAGCACACTACAGTGCGGAGTACACAAAGCGCAGCATGAGCGGAGCATGCATGATGCACCACAATAGCGAGAGGGATGCGTAACACAAGGTAAGGCTTAGACGTGCGAGGGTAGTGCACGTGATATGGGCACACGTAGGACCAACGGAGGTTGACAGTGCGCAAGAGCAGTCATTCAAGTGTGCGTAGGCAGGAGGTCACAGGCGTGCACAAGTAATCAAGCTATCGGCACGAGAGAGCGCTAAGTAAAGAACGAGACGCTTAGTGCTCAAGGGAGTATAGGCTGAGGCCATCGGCACGAAAGAGTGCCAAGCAACAAGCAAAATGCTCAGTGTGCAAAGGCGCACAGGCATGAGACCATCTGCACGGGAGAGCATCAAGTGACGAGCAATGCTTAGTGTGCAAAGACGCACCAAAATGAGGCCTTAGGCATAGGGGAGCACTAAATGGCCAGTGAAATGCTTAGTGCGAAAGAGCGCAAAGGCGCGAGGCCGTAGGTTCGAATGGGACTCTCAAGTGCGTAGAAGTGCACCGCACCAAGCTACGAGCAGGATACTCAAGTGCGTAGGGGCACACAGACTAAAGTTATAAGTGCGGGGGAGCGCCACAATACCAACGAGATGCTTGAATGCGTAGGAGTGCATCAGCAAAAAGCCATAGGGGGGGAGGGGGTGGCCAATGCACTGAGAAAATATGTAAGAGAAATGCTCGGTGCGAGTGAGAAGATTATGCAAGCACGAGATAGCGCACATTGAGGTGCACAACGAGCTGTGTACCAAGGCACGCACAAGGGGCGAGTGAAGCTCTATGGGACAATTTGTCAAGTGAGCATAACTTAGGCCCCGCAATAATGTTAAGATACGATAAGGTGTTGTGGCATATTGACTGAGATAGAGAAGATTAAGGCCAAGAGATTCAGTGTTCGGATGACAGAATGAAAAGGG
>JAWDEX010173243.1:0-15522 GCA_035221805.1 Trichilia hirta | reverse complement strand
AACCGAAGGCGTGTTACTGGACTGAAGGGGTCCCCTCTGTGAATTAAACAACTGGTTTTGGCCGAATAACGGCTGCAATGGTGGCGGCTGCTGAGAAGTAAACACAAACCCACCAGCACCAGCACTAGCACTACCAGCTACATCTGCAGCACCAATATTCCAAGCCATCGTTCCCTGAAATCTTGCGATTTCTGCCGAGTGATGATGCTGATTTTCTGACACAGACCAAGCAGCAGAAGCATTTTCGTACCCAAGTGAGTTTGTTCCACAGAACAAAACTTGAACTTGCTCATTCTGCTGCTGCTGCTGCTGCTGTTGTTGTTGCACTTGAGAATGAGTATGATGATGTGTTTGGTGGTGCAAAAGAATATTATTTGGCTCCTGAAATGACTGGAGCGACAGCCGCAGATCTTGGCTATGACTCGTCGTTCTAGACAGCAAATCTGATGGGTAACTCTGAAAATTTATTGATGAAGATGGAGTATCTGTTGAAGCACCCATAGGAAAGAACGACTTGATTGTATCAGCAATCGAATCAGAGTCCAAAGATGGTGGAAGAAAGCTCGAACTTTGACTCGGGTTCTCGACCATCTGAAGATTCTGAGCCTCATTCGAACTACCCACAATTGTTTCTGTAGTCCTCGGAAACTGATAGTCCCTATCTTCGTTTGTTTCATTTTGCTGAGCTGCTCTTCCTTTCGTAGAGGCTGCAGTATTTGTAACAGTTTCTGGGTTCCATGGAGGCAACTCGGCGAGCTCATCAATGGCAGCCTTCGCTTTCTTGATGAGCCAATCTACGGCTTTGCTTGGACGGTCATATCCAAGGCGGTCTTGAACATCATAGAACTGAATGGCAGTGTGAGCCGAGAGCCGAACACGGCGGTCTCTTGGTCCTTTTGCAGTGCAAACTTTGCTGTGACGATCTTTTCTTCCTGTCGAACGAACAATGTGACCTCCTTGGACTTCAACGATCTCGCCTCCAGCGTTTCTTATCCCCAATCTCGACGATGTTGCTGCTTGGTTCTGACTCTCTCCCATTTTCCTCGCATATTGGATTGATTCTTGGCCAAAATTTGAAGAAGAAGATGAAGGAAAATAAGGACCTCTCTTAAGGGGTTGTTGAAGTCGGTTATCTAAGCCTAATCTTGGAGACAATTGTTGGTCTTGTTCGAGATGGGAAGGATGAAAGTCTTGTTGATTGCAATTTTGTTGCGGTGAGATTTGTTCTGCTGTTGCTTCTTCTCCTTCTTCTCCTCGTTTTTCTTCTTCTACATGTCTTGAATTGATAACTGCTGTGTATTGATGAGGACGACGACGATGATA
Organism: Trichilia hirta; assembly: GCA_035221805.1. NCBI lineage: Eukaryota > Viridiplantae > Streptophyta > Magnoliopsida > Sapindales > Meliaceae > Trichilia > Trichilia hirta. Next base: position 14,199 of record JAWDEX010173243.1, on the reverse strand, counting down.
ATTCCTTTGAGGATCCAGACTCAGGCTGTTGTTGTGCTTTTGCTCTTCCAGCTTTTAATGAAATACAGTTTTGATTAATGGTGGGTAGTTGTTGTTGATGGATCCTTACTACTTTCCCTTTGGTTACCAATCTTCTCTTGTTGCTTGTGCAACTGCCACCACACTGAAACCTGCTTCTTCTGCCTCTCCCAACAGGCTCTGCCATTCAATATTTCCACTTCCATCTCCCCAACAACAAAACCATCAATCCTGAAAACAAAACAATAAGCAAAAAGCACTCCTTAGAAAATGAAAAACCAAGGCAGAAACATCCAACTAGCCTTAGGTCAAACAACCTCTATTTTTAGCCTAACCCATCTCTTTCCTTATGCTCTCGGCTTTCGGTAATTGAGCCTCTTTCTTATGTACTTTACCACAGTAACTAAAATGGTGATGTTGGGTTGACAGTCCTACAAAAACCCACTTGACCAAAGACAAACAAAGAACAAAGTAGGAAATTTAAAAACAAAATAAAAAAACACCGAAATTTCAAGAACGGTTTTATTGGGAAATTTGCTGCAAGATTTTCATTTTTTTTCTTTTTCTTTTTCCTAGACAATGGATAGATAGATAGAGTGGGGAGAGAAGGAGAAGTCTATGGTCGAAGAACAGTAAATATGAATTTTTTCTTTAGCCAATGAGAGTTGTTGATTATGGCGGTCAGAAAAGAGATAGAAGTACCTGTAATCTAATCACTCCCTGTTCTGCTGTTATTGTACTACCCTACGACACACTATAATAATTTTCTTTTTTTCTTTCTTTTTTCTTTTTTCTTTTTTCTTTTCTCTCTAACCAAACAAAAACCCAAAACTCTCCTCATTCAACCATTTGCTAATACTTTTTCATTATTTCTTAAAAACATTTACTAATCAAAATTTTTGAAAGAAATCATATGTAAATTATAATATTTGTAGAATTTAATTTTCTTGAATTTGTTACATTATATTCGAACACGTTATTTGTCGAGAAACTAGATTATTCTACATATTTTTTAATATATTATTTTCTAAAACAAATTTAACCCCAAATTTTAAAATCATTCTTTTTACAACGAGTTAAATAGTTAGAAGAACCATTGGTTATAGTTGGAAGAAATGTCTCCAGATGCATTGGTCTGATTAGATAGATTAGATGGATAGATTGATCCTTTATATGACACCATCACACCTTTTGACAATGACCCAATTGCAGCTTTTTATCTGTTTTATATATTTTTATTATTTTGGGTTTTGCTTTTGTTTTCTGGGTTTGCTTTCTTTCTCTTTCCACCTTTCTTTATTGCTTCCCTTAAAATAAACAATAAGAAAATTATCACATTCCTCCATTAAAATTTTTAAAATCTTTAAGATAACTAACAAAAATTAAAAAATAATAAGTGATATTTTTAATATTTATGCAAATATTTCTCAAAATTTATATAATATTTGAACTTTAATCTTCTCAAATTCCTTTTTTTCATTTTGGTATTCTTTAGAATAAGCTTTATATATTTTTATGTGTAAAATATTCAAGATTTAAACAAAAAATTCTCCTACATGATATGTTAAAATAATTAGCACTTGCCATGTTTTTAATTCATGCAATTTTTAAAATAATATTTTTTAGAATACAAATTAACAATTAAAATTATTGTGAATTATATTTTTAAAACAATTAGTTGAACTTTTTTTAATTCACATGTTTTTATATTGGTAATAAAAAAAGTTTAATAAGTTTCATTTATTTTTTAGTACAAAGTTATTGAATATTTAATGCCCAAATAAAAAATTCAAACAAATCATATATTAAAAAAAAAAAAAAGTAATCTGCCAATTTTTTATTTTAATATTTTTAGAATACAAAATGTTATAGATAAGATTTAAATAAAAAATATTGTAAATCATAGATTATTAAAAAAAAAAAAAAATTCTGGCTAAAAATAAATTCTTGATTACTTCCTATTCCAACCCAATAATTTCAAGGTGATTTGGATAAATAAATACTTAACTAATTTTAACGACGTTAAAGAAATATTGTATAAAAAAAAAATATATCAATTAAAAAGATTATTAAATCAATTAACTGTCGAAAGAGGTATTGATTATATTCTAGTCTTAACTATCTATTTGAAAAAAAATTAAAAACTTTAGAGGAAATATATGATAATTTCCCAAACAACATATTTCTAACAAATTTTATCTCCCAACTCTCGTTTTTCTATATTTCAAAAGAAAATTTAATTAATTAAATATAAATAAATAAATAAAATGCCTCTCCCTTTTCCAACTTGTTGGATTAGTGCAAATGGCATCTGAGGATCCGTCTCCTTCTTTGGAGGATTATAAATTTATAATATATATTGCCCTTTTTTGGTAAAAACCTATAATTTTTTAATGATTTAGGAAATTACCTTTGACCTTGGGAAATCATTGCATACATCCCTTAAATTTGATAAAAATTACATTCAAAAAGTAAAAATGTATAAATAAACAGAGACCTCACCCTGGTAAATGCATTTTTTATTGCATTTACCAGAAGTTAATTAAGTTGTTACAAAAAAAAAAAAAAAAAAAAATTTAATTAACAAATATTTAGCAATAGTACTTCAAAGCTAGATTTTGCAAGTTTTTTTTTTAACCCGAAACTCTAGCCCTAGTAAGATCTTTTAAGTTTTTCAAATGACACTAAACCTAGGCAAAAATATTTTAAAAAATAATTAAAATTTCAACCAAACGAATTGGAGGTTTGTTTGCCCAAAGTGTTAGGAGACAATATTTTCTTTAAAGGTATAAGGCCATTCCATCGAATGAATCGGTATATTCATTAAACCAAATATGAATAGAGAGAATTTATTCGAATAAATTGAGGTAAGAATGTATTCTAGAATACTCTAAATAATTCAATCAAACGAATCTGGATATTCGTTCGATCGAATCACCTGAAAAATGATGATTTTACTTTCTTCTAGAATTTTTTTCTTATTTATACTTAAGATTAATTTGGTAATTTTGCCCTCATTATATATATTCCCCAAATCTTAAATTTCTCTAATTTTCTTCCCTCATCCTCTCTTCAATTTTCAACTATCATCACTCTAAATACTATATCTCCTCTAATTTCTCACCTAAATTCATATCTATTCATTACTTCAAGGCAGATACAAGGATTAATTTTGAATATTGCTCAAAAAATCTCAACGAAAAAAATTTAGGGGTTATGGCAACTTTGAAACTCTTCAAAATTGATGAAAAAATTAACTTTCTTAGGCTTTAAACAATTGCAAGATAAGATTTTTAATGAATTTCGTGCATTAATTGTAGAATAATTAAGCTTGAAACTTTAGGTTTACTATGTATATGAGGAATTAGATAAATTAACATTAATTTTAATAAATTGAGTAAGAATTTAAGGAATCTAGTTAGATAATATTATATTATAAGTTAGAATATTTTAAATTGAAGTTTTTGTAAAAATTGAATTGTGAATAATGTTCATTTGAGAATATTCGAGTTAGAGAGTTGAATTCATATATTGATACACCCTAGAGATGATTTTGATAATATAGGAATGGCCGTGAAATTTTGTTTGGTAGAAATGACCAAAAATGCGCATAATTATAATAGGTTAGATTCAGTTAGAAAATATTAGTATTTTGAGCATATTTATAATACATAGATCATATGAACTCCTATTTGAGACTTAAAATTGATAAACTTGTAGGTATATGTATGATTTAGGATTAAAGAGCCTAAGCGACAAAGTACCAAGGCACAAGAAATACAAAGGAAGTATATCTTCCCTAAAACTATGAGTGAATCTATTTTTAGATACTTTCATTTTCTCTAAATTCTTTTATAAAACTTATTATTTTTTGTAATAGAAAATAGTTTTATTATTGTTGTTTTAAGAATAAATGTAAATGGCCTGTGATCTATGATGCATTAATTTGTAAATGTGATCGAAGGCCAATTTTGACATTTTTGTTTTGAGAATATAAAGTAACTTTGATAACTTGCATATACTTGACTTTATTTTAGATTATATGTAATTGATTTGAATTTATGATAATAATTATAAGACCCATATTACTAACTAGAAGTATTTTAGTTATTTTACCTCGAAAGGCATTTTTATTATTTTTTTAAAAAATATATATTTGAGTGTTAATATTATTATAATTAGCTTGTATTGGTAAATAATAAACATTCTAAGAGAATTTAGATGAGATTAGTTGAGTTCGAGAAAATTCTTTTAAGAAATTATTTGCGCCTCCGAGCATTTTGTAGTATTTTATCTATAATAAAAGCTAAAAAATTTTGATTTAGATGAATTTTAATATTTTAAAAAGTAATCATAATAAGCTACAACTTTTATGTTGACCACTTTTCTTAATTAAGTTATTTTTTAGCCCAAAACGATAAATTTTTAGAACATAATTGATGGCAGTGAGCCTCTGTGCACCTTTTAATTTTTAGACCATAACTTTTTATAGAATAATTTAAATAAAATAATTCTTAACTTCATTTTAGATTTCATATAATTGATTTGATTTTATAATAATAATTATAAGATCCATATTACTAATAAGGGATATTTTGATTATTTTACCTTAAAGAAAAATTTTATTATTTTTTTAAAATATATATTTGGGTGTTAATGTTGGTTAGACTAACCCATATTGATGAATAATAAGTATTCTAAGAAGATCTAGATTTCAAAAAAAAAAATTTTGAGGAATCATTTGCGCCTCCGAACACTTTATAGTATTTTAGCTATAATAGGAGCTAGAAAATTTTGATTTAAATGAATCTTAATATTTTAAAAAGATATCATGTTACGACTTTTCTGTTGACTACTTTTTATGATTAAATCATTTTTTAGTTCAAAATAATAGGTTTTTATAGCATAATTAATGATAATAAGTCTCTGTACGCCCTTTATTTTTAGGCCATAACTTTTTATAAAAAAATTCAGATGGAGTGATTCTTAAATCATTAGAAAGATAAGAAAATAATTTATAATGTTCATGTTAACACTATACCTAAATCGTCTATTAAAACAATCAAAATTGATCATAAAAAATTGTCACAATAAAAGTTCTAACATGATAAAAGCATCCACGCCTTTATGCCTGAAAAACAAAAGTATCGATATTTTTACTAAAGGTGTCAATACTTGAACTTAAAAATATACATTTTAAGAAGATATTAACACTTAAATAAAAGATGTCAATACTTAGACCAAAGACGTCGACGCTCGAGTTAGAAAATATGTATTTTAAGGAGGTATCGACACTCAAATCAATGGTGTCGATATCCAAACTAAAGGTATTAATACTTAAACTAAATAATAGGTATTTTGTGAAGGTATTAATACTCAGGTCAAATATATTGATACCCAAAAAAAGTATCGATAATTTTTGACAAAAAATCACACTTTTAACTGTAAAGAAAAAATATTTAACTCAAGAAAAGACCGTTTCATCCAGTTTTCATACTTTCTTCTCCATTCTTTTTTTATTTTCAAGGCTAAACATGTTATTTTTAGTCACTTTTATTTATAAATGAAATCAAAGAAGCTGATTCTTTCATTTTCTCCCTTTCTTAGCCCAATCCTCCCTTTCCTTTTCTATTTCGCTATTGACTTTTTTTTCTTCTATTTCTTCAAGTTTTTACCTATTAAACTTCCATTTTTATTATAAATCACTAAAGTATAATGCCCTTTATCTTTTACGAATTGTATTTTCAAAAGTAACCAAGCGGTTGGACGAGAATAAGAGTTAAAGCTTAAAGTTAATTTGAGATTATGGGGAATCAACAATGTTTACTGTATTCATAGGTTCTAGTTAAGCTTTTAGCATTGAGAATCAGAGCAACAAAGTTTCATGACTCAAGGTGTAAATGGAGTATATAACCTTCTTCAGTTTGTAAATGGAATTATTTTATATTTTATTTATTTTTTGAAAATTATTTTAGAAAAATTATTATTTTATGAAATAGAAAATAGTTACATGCTTATTGTTTTAAGACAATTGTTAGTGAAATCTTTTACATCTCTTTTTATTTTTGTTAAATTATTTTAAAAACTTAAATATATTTTATGCACTAGGGTGATAGAATCTTTTTTAATAATTTAAAATATCTTGGGAGGTAATGGACATATTATTGTAATGAAAATTAAGATGAGATCTCGCTTATTTGTGGTTTAATTATGTATTGTAATTTTATTACTCTATAATATTTGTGATTTTTTCATATTTATATTGATTTGTTTATGAGGCCGAAGGTTGATTATGATATTTTTATATGATATTATTTTGTAAACTTTGATGATATATACATTCTTGATTTTAGATATTAGATTATATGATTTAATTTGGTTTATAATATTGAGGCTAAGAAGGCTACAATTATAATGGCTAAAACTATAATTATAAAGTTAAGTAACTTAGGATAAATCAAGGTGGTGACCATTAAGATGAGTGGTGCATCAGCGATACCAATGTAAGGGAGATAATAACATCATTTGTGATAGAGTGGTGGGCCTAATTTTTATAACAAACTCATATATTTATTTGATTTGGCACATAAAATAAATTTTTATAGAAGTTTCATTATTTTAATTGTATAAAAATCTACTAACAACTTAAGTTTACTCTTGACTAGAGTAAATTGTCAAAAAAAAAGGTTAGCCTAAAGATTTCGATGCATACCAATGCTTTCTATAAAACAAAGTGATTCTAAATAAAACATAGATATTTTGTTAATATTTTTCTTTATAAATGTATTTATATATTTTTTGTATAATTTGTGTCTACTCACAGAATATACTTTCGTATATTCACTCTCTTACTTCTTAATTTTAAAAAATCGTGAACAAAAATAAGTGTTAAACAATGGTGGTAATCACTAAAGGGATAGAACTGTAGAAATAATTTTTGTTTTCAACTTGTTATCTATTTACTTGGTCTATTAAAAGTGTTTTAAAAGTATGTATTATGTATTTAATGATGGATTGAAAAGAAATATATTTAGATTATATAATTTGTATGTTTTATAAATCTGTAGTGTATTTATTTGAAATAATTTGAAAGTGTCTTAGAGAGACAAATTTTTGTATTAATGAGATAGTTTGAGAAAAGGTTTTTGAAATATACTTATATGAATATATCAAAAATAGGTACCTAAAAATTCTTACAGGCTTGAGAAACATATCCAGTGGTTTAAAATGTTTTTCAAGAGTTTATGGTTGCTATCACCTGTAGATCCCACAAGTGAGAGCATGGCAATAATGGTTATAGAACTATCTATAACTACAATTGAAATAGTCTATGGACGGATCGAGGCTATAGTCATCTTAAGTGAGTGGCCGTACTGATAGGGTCAATATAAGAAATGTTACGATTTTATTTGTAAAGTGGACCATTAGGTGAGAATATTAAGGATAAACACGAGTAGATTCAAGTGCTATTTGAGGCCAACATCAGTAATGGGCTATTTTTATGAAATAAGCATGTTTTTTCAAATACATACATATTATTTTATTTGACTTACATCGATTTTATATAAAATAGAAAGAATTACTAATAGCTTAGATTTACTTTTAGTCAGAGTCAATGTCGAAGAAAAAGGCCAGTCCAATAATTTTTAGATATAGGCCATAGTTTTTAATGCAACAAATTGAATTTTTATATAAATTATAAACGTTTTGATATATTTGTGTATATTTTGTATCCACTCATAGACTATACTTGCTTATACTCATCTCATCACACTTCAACTTCTAGTATTTGTGTGTAAAGTAAGGAATAATTAGTGGTGGTGATCATTTTTGAAAGGTTTAAGGATCTTTGATATATTTTTTGTTCTCGAATTACTATTTAGTTAATTAATCCACTGAAAATATTTATTAAATATTTGTATATATAGGTATGTATTGATTGAAAGGAATATTTTTAAATTATATGAATTGTATATTTTGTAAACTATGTTTATTTTATATTTGAGAAATATCTTGAGATGTCTCAAAAAGAGAGTTTATAGTATTATGTTAATAAAATGATTTGAGAAACTATTTTAAAATATATAAACACAAGTTTTTATAAAAAAGCAGATATTAAAATACTTTATAAATTCGAGAGGTATGTTTTAGGATTTATATTGGGTTTCGAAAGTTTGTGACAATTGTTACGTTGTGAATTTTATGGGTGAGAGGGTGGCATAAACATACAAATTTTTTTTTTTCAATTATTGTGGGGTATTATAAAATGAGAGTATTAACATATAAATTTATTCAATCAAAATAACAATAAAATAACAATTGGATGTGGGTCAAACAAATTAAGGCATTCAAAACGACCAAGTAAATGACAACTTCGACTATAAGGCTTCAAATTTTTTTTTTTTTTTTAAATATAATTAATTTAAGCAAATTCCATCAAACATAATAAGAAAGAATATTGTGGGTTAACTTAAACCTCAAAATAGTAGTGTAGTTGTTTCATTTAATAATTAACGAGAAAGAAGAATACAAGGAAAGAAGGAAAAGATGGAAAAGGAGAAAAACTTAATTCTAATAATACGAACAAAATATCATTACTCTTGTAATCTACCACTTACTATTTTTAATTTAAGTTCATCCAATGATAAAATAAGATAATAAGTATAACGCAATATTTATTGTGTATTTTTCATACTTTTATTTCTTTACTAAATATGTTGCGAAGGTGCTAAGCACGCCAATAATATTCATAATATTTTATTTCAAAATTTTCTTGTACTTAAAAGAAATATTGCATAAAATAAAAACAATATTATTTTTAATCAGACATCTTTTTTTTTTTATCAATAATAAAACATGTACACTTTAACAAAAAATAAATAAATAAGTTTCTTCACCTAGCAGATAAAAGTTACTTAAAATGATCATTTTTATTTTTTATTTTTTTATTTTTTTTTTGCAAAATATCCTTTGTCATCCTAATGCAACAAATAGTGACTTCATAACAAAGGGGGGTCTTTACTCATTAGTACGTGTTCATGTTTTACACTGATGTTTTAGCAAAATTTAAAGTTATTATCTATTCTCTTTTTTAAAATTATCTTTTGTATTTATCTTTATACCGGTGGTACTACAAGCTTCCGAGAACTCTATTTGCAGTTTAATTATATATAATAATAAAATGACAATTATTTATTTATCTCTTATTATTAAAATATATATTTAATTATTATTATAAACTAAATAGTTAATAATTTAAAAATTTTGTGACACCACCTTATCACTGATAATTAAAAAAAAAAATAATAATTCAATTCATTTATTTTCATTTAAAATTATCAAATCTTAGTGGATAAGAGATAATAACCTGCAAATTTTAATGAAAGTACGTAATAATTTCAAGCACATCATCACATTTCGCTTCTAGGTCTTGAAAAATCCTTTCCGCTAGTACATGGGCAAATCCACTCGTTTTACTACATGTCATTAAATCAAATAATATAACAAAAGTTTAGTTTTTTGTGTGTGTCAATGAATTTCTACTATATATCCACATGTGAAATTTCATAAATACCTTTTAGTTATTTAATCATGTTTGTGATTCTTTTCGCCTTTATTAGTTTCTAATTGTTTATTACGATTAGGCTTCAAAAAATTAATGTAATAGTAAATTATAATTAAATAAAATTATTTGGTTAACTTTCTTTATAAGGAACAAAATAGATATATTAAACAATAAAATATAATAAATTAAACACAATCATTCATTAAAATCATATTGATTAGCAAAAGGCCATTAAAATTTATAGTATGATGTGATTTTCTTTTGCAATGTGACAAACTTGGAAATATGAATTTAATTTTAGCAATAATTTGATTGGTGGGGATATGCAATCAAAGTCCTTTGTGGGTAATCCTATTATTTCCAAATTTCTTTTATTATATAAATACAGGAATTGTTTTCTTTTAGGTAAAAAAATGTTCTTGAAAAGACAACAACAATAACTAATGATGATAGAAAAAAGATGAATCTGCTTTGGTTCATGCTACTAGACAATATTCTACTTGTGAAAATAATTTTATAATACAACAAATCATACTTTTTGAAAGGATAATAATAATTTATTTTATTTAATTTAAGATTGTCTCTTGGAATTGTGTCTTGCATCCCATCCAGGAGGCCAAAAATGAAATTGGAGATCTCATAATTAGCGGGTTTGAAGGTAGCACTGCAAAAGATTATCAGATTTTTGTTCTGTTTCAGATTTGGATAAGCGGGATATGTTTGTAAAGAATTAAAATCTTAGGCATACTTTTTATTTATCTAACGATGAAGGTTTTTTTTTTATTTTTATTAATCATTAATTTTAGCCAAACATTTATTCATATAAAATTTTAGATCAGCATCAAATTATAAATCTCTTAGCAACATAAAAATAAATAAAGAAATCACCCGATTTAAGAATGAGATTAAAAATTAAAATCAGTATACTATATGCAATTTTTCTGCTCATAAAATATTAGTTCAATGAAATATTAATAGAAGATGGATCTTACTATTTATTATATATTTTCTTTTTTTAATATATAAAATTATATTTAAATTCTTTATCAAATGGATCCTCAATGATATGATTTGAAAAAATTTATAATAATTTTCTTCCGAACTCAGTTCTTATTAATATTCATGTAACACTAATTTTAATATAAAAAATAGATAAATAAACTCCAAAGATGATTTACATAAACTTTAAACCAGCAAGAGAAAATTAAAACATTAATATTATAATTTACAAAATTAATTGTAAAGAGTGGTTCCAATTTTCCTCAAAAATAATTCTAAAGAGCGGTTATAGTTTTTATCAAATTTTGCAATTTATCTTGTCATTTTCCTGAAAAAAAAAAAATTATGTGCCTATGATGAAAGCGATGATGCATTACTCTCAGTATTGGGCAATAGTCCAAGTGATGTGAGATTAGTTTTTTTGAAATTGGTTTGTTACATCAATTTAAGATTAAATAAAATAATTTACAGGAAATTTAATTTTTTTTTTAATCACCACAAAACGTTCAACAAAATGTTAATGATGACTATGAGATTTATAAAATTTATATATATTATGATAATGATTGGGATATAAAAAATAAATTTATATATTCAAAAAATGTTTACGTTAGTTAATTTACAATTTGTAACTAGGTTTAAGTACTTGAGCTAAACTTATTTATTTAAATAAATAATAGTATCCCACGTAAATTTTTTTTATTTTTTAATTCAATTTGACATTATTGTCATGATATAAGAATAACAAAGGTTAACGAAAGAAAAATATAATATAGACAATAATAATTTAACAGTACTATATCTATTGTTTTATTTTTTGTCGTTTAAAATTTGTTCATATTATGCCATGATTTTTGTTCTTAATAATCATTGCTCATAAAATATAGTGCATTATTGTTTACCTAAAGGAAAAGGAGTAAAACATATAATAAATAAGGAGGGAGATTATTTAATTATTTCTTTAATTCTCTATATGATTAATGTTTAAAATCCTTTCCATAATAGATGCAATCAATTTATATTATATTAATAGTTATTACAAGTTTGCTGATTATTTGGATATCAAAATCATTTTCATACAATTTTCTTGCTATTCTCGAATGTTGTTTTCTTAACTTCTGTTCATGCCATTTTTGGAATTATAAAGAAAAGAATAAAAAAATATTTTCTTTCACTGTTGAAATGTTTATATATATATAAATAATTTAGATAAAAGGCTTGTTTTCATATAATATTTTTTAAAAATATTATATAATTCTAAACTAGATTCTTTCCTTAATTAAATATAAACATAAAATTTTGTCTCAAACTAAACTCTTTGAGGTAATAAATATTTAACTATTTAAAAAATTAAATAATACTCAAAATTTGTATTTTTAACATTATATTTAGAATATATAAACCAAAATTTTCTCTAAAAGAGAAATTTCAATTCCAAATAATTATACCATCAATAACTAAAAAAATGTTCATCAAACGGACTAATGGTTCACCTTATTTTTTTTAAACATTACTTCTTATTATTATTTTTATCTCAAAATAATATGTTCATGAGCAAAATACTATATCAATTTTTTATTGTTATAAATTTAAGAGTGAAAGATATTAGTATTACACAAATAATATTAAAATGATGCCATATTTTGACAATTTTTTAGCCATATTATTGAACTTGGTAGCTAAGTCACGTGTTTTGAGTATTCCATGCAATTGTGGAATTAATTAAATATAAAAAATGTTTCCATCCGTAATATTTTTCATTATATTTTGGAAAAATATATATATAATAATAAATACAAGGTTGTATGTAGTATATTGTTGAATGATTGTGACCGAATATAGTTACACAAAAAGACTAATAATTAGACAAAAGGAGTTGCCTTCTCATTTATGTACTCAAATCGACTTTTGTGGGGAAAATTCTAACGTGACAATTTTGAAATTCAAGAAAATGTAATATGAGTTAAAAAAGGTAAAAGTTATTGATAAAAATATTTCATAGACAGCGATTAAAAATAAAAGGTTTAATTAATTTTGATTAAAAAAAGAAAATATTTATTAATTTACGATAGAAAACATAAGTCATATTTTTGTGATATTTCTTGACTATCAAATATTTTAAGAAATTTTATATATTTTACCCTTTTTTAAATGGGTTTAGATATAAACTATGTACTCTCTCAATAATAATAAAGAAAAACGTAAAATTTTACATTTTTTTTTTATATTTATATATATTTTCAGTAAATAATTATGCTTTATTTATTTATTTTATATTAATTAATTGAATTTGTTAGACTCTTTGACCTAATATTTAGGATTTTACGTTTTTATTATTAGTAATTGGTCAATTCAAAAATTTTTCAAGAAGTCATCTATTGTGGTATATCTTTGTAAGAAGTCACCTATTGTGGTATATCTTTCACCTAAATATATTTAACTGCGAAGTTTATGGGATCATCCGAGCACGCTTAATTATAAAATTTTTGAAACCACTGCTCATTCCAAAAAATCTCATTGATATATTGACTCAAACTCTACTTTTATAATTCAGAAATTTTTTCTTTTATTATGATGTGGGACTCGCTCCTACTCCACAGTCATCCTAAAGCCTATCAAGAACCACTCCTTACTCAAGTACTCTCACTCTGACGTCACTCCCTGCCTTTTAAGATCGACTTTCGTCTAGCTCATCCTCGAGTTCACTATCGTTCTAGAGAAGAGTTGGCTCTAATATTATACTGTGAGACTTAATTCAATACTTGTTGACGATATTATTCGTTTTTATCTAATATTTAAAGTATAATGATTTTATTCTTAATAATTGGTCAATTCGAAGACTTTTCAAGGGGTCTCTCAAAAAATCTCGTTAATATATTATTTTTAACTCTATTTTTATAAATTAAAATTTTTTTCTCCTATTTTAACGTAAAACTCGCTTCTATTCTTACAATTATCTTGAAATCTTTTGAAATTGGTCTTTATTCAAATATTCTTATTTCGATGTCACTCTTTATTTTTTAGGATCGAAATACTATAAAATTATTTTTAGTGTTATCGGGTTCCTTACTTTATCTTTATTTCAATCCATTTTACAAACAAATAGAAAGAAAATTATTAAAAATTAATTATTATTAAAAACAACGAGGGAATCAATAATGGTGAGATCGTCTGACTTTATATAATGATTGCAATTAATATTTTGTTTATTTCATAATTTTTTAATAAATAAAGCGAGGGATAGAATTTAAACATATTTTTAACTTCTCAAATATTTATAATTAAAAAAATTCTACAAAAAATAACTAATTTATATAATTATAAACGGCTGTTTCAATTTTTAAAATTATTTTTTAATAATTGTGTAATTATTAACAATACAAAATCTAACTATGAATATTTATTTATAATATTAAAATGATTAATATTATAAAATAAATCATCAAACAACGTTTTTAAGAGATGGAATTGAAGTATGTACACATCACACACATGGCGATGTGTACATACACCTCATGTGATAATTAAAAAAAAAAAAATTCCCATGCTTACTATCTGACAAAAAGATAACTGTCTTCTGTCTGGTCCCTTTCCGTTATTCGTAGCCATCATTTTTA
>JAWDEX010173232.1:0-15523 GCA_035221805.1 Trichilia hirta | reverse complement strand
TCCCACCATTATTTGGATAGATGGTGACTCCATTTTTAAATTTTTCTTTACGTCAAATTTTGGACGACGTCAACACTGTGTTTTATAGTTTGTCAAATCCATCTACAAGAAAAGGTATAAATTTTGAATTCATCTATTTGATAAAATGCTAGGATTTATCACATGGATACTTGGTTGAAAAAAAAAAATAGAAGAAGTTATTTTCATTGCATATATACTCCTATTTCCTAACAATATATATGTGATCCATATGCATAATTGTGGTCAAATGTAAGTGTATATATATGATAAATACATACATTTAGAAAATGTTATATTAGTGCTTGTCAATACAAATTGATTGTATTGGATAATGGTTTAATGTGATTAAACACATTAATAAATACATATATATATGTGTGAGTGTATCGAAACATTACTAAGAAAAATCCAAGTCATGCAAACCAAATCATACACGTTAAACAAATTTCTTGTTAGATAATAGATTTAATTTAAACAAAAAATAATAAGGTTTTTATTTTGTACATATAATTGTATACATGCTTTAACAATTAGAGAATTGTCAAAACATTTGAAAGAATGTTTGTAATACTAATATACATTTATATATGTGATATATGTATGTATAGATATTAAAGTTAATATTTATTCATGTAATGAATAATATTAATAATAAAGTAAATGATTTACTATTATTGTACATTTTATGAAAATATACGAGTTTGATTATATGCATGTATATAACTCATGTTTGACACTTGTATGATTTACATGTTTAATTTATAAAAGGACTCCTTAATAAAATTATTAAATCTATGCCTCCCATAATAAGATAATAAGAAATTCTTTGACATAAATTTTTATATCACAAAATTTTTATTATGTAAGAAATATAATATTTATGTTATAGAATTAATTATCTAATTCTTGGATGCGTATTTTTATCTTGACTAAAATTTCTATTATGTGAAAGAGAAATAAGAATAATATTTTAAAGAAGTATAGTAGTTTAAATTTAACTGACTTAGGATAATATTTCTATTATGTAAGGTATCCAAGGTTAAGTTAAAAGAAAATGAATCAAGTTTTACATATGATATAAAAAAAAATGTTATTGAGATTAATTAACTCAGATTTTTATTAAATGAGGTCAATTAATTTTAATAAGAATTTAATTTTTCACTAATATTTTAATTATTAATCCAGCAATATTTTTGAGTCTTATTTGAGTGAGTATAAAATTCAAATTAAATAATAGTAGTTAATATAATTAGTTATCCAAATTATTCGAAATATACAAGATAATAATCGATATTTTATTTCTTATAGTTTTCATAGTTGTGATATACTTAAAAACAAAAATGGCTAATAATGTTCTTTTAAGAATCATGGATAATAAAATTTTGATGAAAAAAATTTTGAAAATTGGTTTAAAAATTTAAGAATAGTTTTGATTTCAAAAAGGTTCTTATGTCTTGGAGGTGATTTTGCCGCTCGAGCTTGATAAGGATGCTTTATAAGTTGAGCATGAAATATTCGATAAATGACATGATGATAATAAGAGAGCTCAAGGCTATATGCTAACTTTAATAAATAAAGTGTTTTAAACAAAACACGAGAAAGTTTATAGTAATTATGATATCCCTATCGCTCTATAAGAGTTATACAGTAAAAACTCAAGAGTGGTGGTGTAAGAATTGTGTACTTTTCTCTTCAGTACGAAGCTCAATAAAAGATTGCAATCAGATGATCATATCATTAAGATGATTAATCATAAAGTGCAAATAGATGTATATAGGGCAGTTATGCCTAATCGTCTCAATGTAAATTTGATTCTCTATCTCTTTTTACTAGTTATAAATTGTTTATAATAAATTATAATTTAAATAAAATTCAGTCAATTTTTTTTGAGTTGTTCAATGAACTTAAAGAATTTTATTAGTAAAATAATATAGAGAAATGACATAAAGATGTCTATATGAACTTAGATAGTGAGACTAGCAAGAAGTCATGAAAAACACAAAGAAAAGGTCAAAAGTTAATATAAAAAAGAAAACTTTAAAAACATTCAAACCAAGACTAAAAAAGTAAAAACTAAAAAATGTTGTTTTGATTATGAAAAATAAGAATATTAGAATAGGAAATATCCTCCGCACCTTGAAATTCAGTCTTAAGAAAATTAAAAAAAAATTATGTATAGCTATAATATAATTTATTATAAATTAAATGTTATTTCTAATAATCAATTTTAAATATATGATTCGCCAGTTATATCTTATATTTGTGTTTTTTTATAATTAATATTAAATAGAATTACTTTTTATAATAAAACACAAAATAGGAAAAGTGTTGACAAATAAAAATAAAAACGAATATTTTTAACTTAATAAAATTAAAATATCCCTTTTAACACCTTTAAGAATCTAACCATTCATCCCCCAAATTAATATTATGAAACTTCTTTTTTTTATTTTTAATTTAAAATGAGGCGTGATTCTTAATAAACGAAAATTAGTTGTTTTTTATTAACAAAATATCCTTTTGAGAATGGTTATTTTTGTGAAATTCTATTTTATTTTTATATTCTGCAATTTTTTTTGTTGTTGTTGAACTATTTAGATGACATGGAAATGGAAATCAAAAGATAAATGAATAATGCAAAGAGAAAACGTATTAATCAATCCATTGTGATTACTGATTGCAAGTACGCCACGTTTTCTTGCTCAACGAATCCACGTGATCGCTTTGAATTATTTATTCATTTTCATCAATAAGTGCAACCGATCACCGTATCCTTTCCATTTCCATGTGATCTAAATTGACCAACAATATCTGAAAATAGAAGAAAAAATTGACCCAAAAAAACGTGAATAATAAAAATAAAATAAAATTTTAAAAAATAACAACTCTCCAAAATAATATTTTTTAGAATTTCACTTTACTTTTAAAAATAAATTAAAAAATTAAATTATATCATCGATATTAGCATAAAAAATAATTTTACTGAATTTTTTCTTAATAATAAGTGTGTAAATGTCAATTTCTAAAATTTAATACGTGAATATGATATTTTTGCATTTTACATACTTTAAGAGTGAGTTTTTAAATTTTTTTTTTTCGAGAAAATTTTTGTACTCAGTTATCACTACGGTATTTAGTCATACATAAGACCAAATATTTATCTCTTACGATACGTGTCTGTAAATTACACAACACTCGTTCTGTATCAAATAAGACGTATGTATAAGAATCACACGACAATAATACTAAATACAGAATAAAATTTCAACTGTCCTAAATTCTTATAAAGAATGCACTCCTAAAAGATAGAATACGGAACAAGTACAAAATAATCACGACATTGTATTGGAACCACCAAGCTACAACCCGTACCCTATCGGGGCTCACAATTTTTTTTCTTAACTAATAAGTTTGAATAATGTTTGAGATGCAAATTTTTATATAACATTTTGTATATAAATTTACATAGCATAATTATATTAGTTGTTTCATATTTTTCATAATTTATTTTTAGTATTTGCATTGATTATGTATTTTTATTAATTAACAATTATATGTCAAATTAATTTGTATAAAAAATTATGTTATGCTTGATTTTAAAAATTAAAAAATATATTATGTTAAACATTAAATTCTCGATATTTTGATTGTTATTATAATTAAACAAAATTATTTAATTTTTAGTTATGGATAAATTTTTAAATTAATAAAATATTTATAATTATTAAAATTTAAATATTATTATATCATTATATTAAATATTAAATATTTATTTTTTTTAATTGATATTATAATTAAATAAGAGTTGCCATTAATTATTATAAAAAGTATTTGATAATGCAAAATTTTTAAGCATAAATTACTTAATTTTTGTTAATATTTAATACTTTTATTATTCTTTTATTAAAATTATTAAATAAATATAAGAATAACATGGTAGGCCTATTTCTCCTAATTTTTTTTTATTTAAAGTTGTAATTTCTTGTTCACTTAACTAATATGTGAAAGTTACTCTTTAAAGTACTGGTGCTAGTAATTGCTTTTAATTAAATTTATAATTGACAATCTTAAAAGAACTATATGATTATTAGAATGATTATTTAGTTAAGCATTAAATTAATACACGTATAATTAATTGCGTTTATCCATCATTGACATATAATTAATTGTATTAATATAATATATTTCTCTCTTAATATAATTATAATTAAAATATATTACAATAATTATAATAAAAATAAATAAATTATTAAAACTAATAAAAATTTATGTAATTTTTTTTAAAATTAAAAAAATTAAATTACACATCCAACTAAATTTTAGGATTTATATATCCTTTAGTCTAAATAACAGTGATTCAAGATAAACGTTAACCTTACAATGTTGTCGTTATTAAGTTTTTCTTATTAATAAAAATATCTTCGGGAGACCCGTTATTTTTGTAAAAATTTATTTTCTTTTTATTTTTTATATTATTTTTTATTGGGTCAATTTAAAAATAGATATGATGATTGGTTGGACTTTACTTATGAAAATAAATAAATAAATAAATAAATAATTCAAAGAGATAAGTTGATAACTTGAACAGCGAATCCAATCACATGGTCGGAGACGACTGGAGAGTTTTCACATTGCGGTACATGTGTCAACGTGGAATAATATAAAAAATATAAATTAATATAATATAATTATATTTTAATTATTACGTATTTTATATAATTAATTTCTTTTTATTTTTATAATTTTTTATTCTCATAAAAAAATATAAAATATGTGTCAATAATATATCACTATTAAATTAATTTATATTAGTAAATTTTTATAAAAATTCATTTATTTAATATATAATAATTAACTATTTGAATTTTCCTTTGGTTTATGTGAATATATAAATAATTAAGATAGTGGGCATAAGTACTGAGGAGGCATTGGACAGCAACAATTTGTAAACACAACTTCAATTATTAATCGAATTTTTTAATCTTATTATTACGTCTTAAAATCAAATTCCAGTGCCGTTGGTGAAGTGGAATTTTCTTCGTTATGTTTCCAAATCTGACTTGTGGATGTATCCGGACCCAATTTGCATGAACCACCGAAACAAACAACGATGGACGAATTCCTTGGTCTTGTATTATGAGCTAAGAAGTGCTCGTTTTCGTTTCATTTAGCATTTTGACTTATTAAAAGGGTTTTTCTTTTATTTCAAATACTCTTATTTAAATTGGTAATGTAATATTTTTTTTAAAAAAATTTGTTACATATTTTAATTCTTGTGTTATTAAATATAAAGAAAAAAAGTTTTAAAAAATAATAAAAAATTTAATAAATATAATAAAAAAATTAGAGGTCGTATTATACATAAGTTTGCACCATAGCCTTGCCCTATCCATGCTATGAACTCAAGGCCAAGGCATCTTATTCACATATACAGAATTTATTTTGATATATTAATTTAAATATAATATAGGTCTCTTGTTAAAATATATTAATACATTTTTTTGGTTTAAATTACATAACCGCACGAAATTTTAATTATTATATTTTTTTCAATTAAATAATTAAAATTTAAAAAAATATATAAAATGACATCTCTATAATAATATTTATCATTAAATTACATAAATTAGTTAATAAAAATATGTGTTTAGAATTAAATTAATAAATTTAAATTAACAAAATTTTATGAAAAAATTTAAATCAATAAAATTTCATTCTACATATTTAGGTGTCTCTCTTTTTCTCTCTAAATTTTAAATAAATAAAATTAACGTACTCAGCAATCGTACCCAAATTCATTAATAAATTAAATTAAATCCGCCTCTTATTTAAGTACACAACCATCAGGCAGGGACGAAACCGTAATTCCACAAGCATAATTCGTGATTCGCAGCTGTCACACAAATGGAAACAACAGTAAGGGTATTTCTGTCAATTCGCTTCCATTGATTTCTCATTCTCGCTCAAACATATCCTTATTTGCGCAATGTTATAGTGTTACGAGTCTAGGGTATGAATTCTCCAATTTTTTTATTATATTTTTAATTTTTGGTTATAATTTTTCTTTTACTGTATATTTTAATTTTTTTTCTTTGAATATCTTTAAGGAAAAATTGTAATTTAAAAGTTAAGATTAATAAAATAATAATTAAAAAATGTTAAGAAAATTTTGAAAATTGCACTAAAAAATTTAGAGAGGCATGTCATACAATCGTTGCACTGTAATATGACCGTTTTTTCTTTCCTAATTTGTTTGTTTATTTTAGTGAGCAGAGTTTCATCGTTCATGGTCGAGAATTAATTTTTAAAATTACAAAATTATGGGTAACTTTTAGTAGTCTTTCTGCTTTTTGATTGAAATTCAAATATTTTCAAAATTAATAACCACCAACTTTATCTTAGAAAATTTAAATTTCAACTAGTTTACACTATTTATTTAAAGGCGGGCAAAGTAATTATTTATTTAAAGAGTATTAAATATACAAATCTTTATATATATATAATACAAATCGATATCATAAATTGATAATTTTTTTTTTTTTGTAACCAAGGTGTCCGGGCCAGTTTACGCGCACCTCGTCTATTCTTCGGGGGAGGCTAGCGCAGCATCCCACCGTCACGACCCCCCACTTAAATTGCAGCGCACCCCAAGAATCGAACCCCAGACCGTGCGCCTAACTACACAATCAAGAGCTCATTCCTACCAATGGGGCTAACCACAGGTGGGTCATAAATTGATATTATTATCGAATAAACAAAAATTAACGAGAGTAAAAAAATTATGTAATATTAATATAACAAATATTTATTTTAACGCACCCACCAATGTGCCCCCAAGTGCCCTCTGTGTTTTATCAACCATGTAACTTGTAATATTATTTTGTATAAAGAATTTATATTTTTGGTATTATGGTTATCAATTTAATTATTCAATTATGATTTTTAAGAATTTTATTATTTGTCGTATTTATTAGATAAAAAAATTATATTTTAATTCTGTAAAGCCTTTTTTTTTTTTAAATTTAATATCATTTTTTTAATATTTGAAACTTCTTTAATCATATTGACATTTAGGTGATTAGCAAGTAAAAGCAAACTTACAGTTAAGATTGTAATAAGAATTCTCCATTAGGCACCCAAAATGGAAGAAGACCCTAACAACTTTATAGGAGAGACTCTCCACCGACAATTGACTCTATTTTACCTTATTGTTACTTCTTTTATTTAAGCCTCTCATTTTGTTGTTGTGGTAGTTAAGGGCCTTCAATTCATGCCCTCTCTCGAAAGAACCGACAAAAATATATTAGAAAATGGAAAAAGAAAAAAGAAAAAAAAAAAAGAGTAAAAATAGAGGGATACAAGAAAAAAAAGAAAAATGGAAAATCCATGTAAGTGTTTATATAAGAGGTTGTTCTCTCTCATTGTGTATAGCTGCATTTCAAATGTCTTCATTTTCTTTCTCGTTTCTCTGTTTCTAAAATTTGTAGATATATACATTGTTCTGCTTCTGTAATTACAGAAGCAGAAAAGGAAGAAAAAAGGAAAAACAAGAAGAAATTGTTCTTATTAACTTTTTCAAGTTGATGTAGAGTATGGGTTTATTTGCTTTGATAGATTGAGATTTGAAGTGGGTTTCCTCTAATTTTTATTGGGTGTCTGCAACAAAAGGTTGGGTTTGTAGCCAGCGTAACTGACATTCGCAGTTCTTTTTCCATTGTTTTGCGTGATTCGGAAGGAAAGACACAATATTCTTCTTCATCTACCAAAAAAAAGGTCCTATAAATTCATGCAGATCTAGTGGGTTTTCTTTAAGAGCTTCATAAATGGATCAGTTCAGTACACCAAGATTGATTCCTGATACATTTAAAGGGGCAACAGATGACATAGCAATGCAGCTTGCGTTGATTTGGGGTCAAATCAAAGCACCATTTATTGTCCCATTATTAAAAATTGCAGTGTTTCTTTGTTTGATTATGTCTTTAATGCTATTCATTGAGAGAGTTTATATGAGCATTGTGATTGTATTGGTGAAGTTATTTGGTCGAAAACCAGGGAAAAGATACAAATGGGAGCCACTGAAAGAGGATATAGAGATGGGAAACGAAGCTTATCCCATGGTTCTGGTTCAAATCCCAATGTTCAACGAAAGAGAGGCACTTTTCCCTTTTTCTTCTTTTTTTTCCCTTCTCATGTCTAATCTTTCTTACTGCAATTGCATTTCCCGGTTTGATGTTATATAGGTTTATAAGCTTTCCATCGGAGCTGCATGTGGACTTTCATGGCCGTCTGATCGTATCATCATTCAAGTCCTCGACGATTCAACAGACGAAACAGTCAGAGTATATGACAAATTTTGAAATTTCAATTTAATTTGTTATAATCATAAGATCAATTTTTGATGTATTTTCATTATCGGGTTTCAGGATTTGGTAGAAGTTGAGTGTCAAAGATGGGCAAGCAAAGGCATTAAAATAAAATATGAGATAAGAGATAGCAGAAAAGGGTATAAAGCTGGGGCTCTTAAAGAGGGAATGAAACGGAGCTACGTTAAGAACTGTGATTTTGTTGTGATTTTCGATGCCGATTTTCAACCGGAACCCGATTTTCTGTGCCGAACCGTTCCTTTTCTTATTCACAATCCTGAATTAGGACTCGTGCAAACTCGATGGAAATTTGGTAAATTAAATTTTAGCTTTATCCCACAATTTTTGTTCTGTTTTTGTTTTCCCTCATCAAGTTAGTGGACAATAGATTTGCGTTTAACTTTTATTTACGTAGATTTTCCATTTGTGTTGGGTTTGATGATTTAGGTCCTTCAAAGCTTTTACTTCCATAAATATTTTATTAAATAAATCTAGTTAGTCGAGGAATGTATACAAAACAAAAAAATATAAAATTTAATTTAATTTAGTCGTATTTTGTAAATGACTAAAAAATTAAATTTGGATTCTAAATTTTTATAATATTAAATGACATGACGTTCATTTTATCTGATACTAAATTTTTATAATTTTAAAATTATTTATTATATTTTTTAATTATTTAATGAATAAATATCATGTTTTATGTGATAAAAATTTTGGATCAAAATCCAATATTTTAAAATTATTTAAAAATTTATAATAAAACGTAAAATTTCAGAGGCCTAAATGATAAATCCCTTCTTGAGTTTTTTTCCATTTTTTTTTTTTTAAAAAACCAAAGCAAAACAAGTGTCCTGTTTTTGATTCTCTGATGCTGTGTTACGTTTGTATTTTTAATAAAAAACAACGGTTTTCAAAACTTGTCTGTGGGTCTAATTAAGGATAAGTGGGTTCCACTTGTTTCTCTCTGTATCTCTTGGTCCAATCCCCAACCTGGCTAATCCCATGTTTTGCTATTATTTTCCTTTTCCTATTCTGAAGTTAAAAAACGCCATTTTTTTGTGTCGTTTTGTTCTTTTGCTGGATCAACTATTATAATATTTGTTATTTGAGTTTGGTTAGGTAATTCGTACTAATTTAAACTAGTCATTTTTTAATATTTACTCGTGCTTTAATTAAAGATAAGTAATGAATTAAAAATATAATTAAATTTTATATTTTATTAATTTTATTATTTTAGAAAAATTATTTTATAAAAAGAATTAATTTTTTTGTAAATAAAAAAAAATTCCAAAAAATTTAATTTATAGTAACAATAATGTCATTACATTCTCTTTTACCCCCTTTTCCTGAAAAAGCTGCCAACATCTTTAGAGGGCGAGGCTAAAATATAGATGATGTATGGTAAGAATGTACCAAATTTTTTGTTACATATAATAATCTTTTTTTTTTTTTTTTATATTTTTCAATTTAAGTGTTATAATTTATTGCATGTAATAACTTTTGGCTTACAATTCTAATTATTATACGTAACAAAATTTATAATATAAGAGTTGAGAATATATAATAAATAATTTATTATGTACAACAAAAATTTTAGTGATGGCTAGTATTTATACTGTAGCATGGCCATATCTGAATTCACCAGTACATGGTTTTTTCCGGGTCTACTCGGTTAGATGTTGAGAGGTGAACAACAGTACAAACCAAGGGACAACAACGGGCCTGTTTGGAACGTGGAATGGAACTTTTTATTTTATTTTATTTTGTTATTTTTTATATTTTCAGTATTTGCATGTGCAATCTTAATGGTGGACCTCTTTCAGAGCTGCCGTCACTGTCTTGCCTCTCTGTCTGTTCATATTCATTCACTGCTAACCGACACTTGATATAACTTTAATTTTAATTTTTCAAAAAATCATGATTATTTATTTATAATATATTGAAGGCAGCTAAGCTATGATACTGAGGTGACAAATTTTGTAGTGAACGCTGATCAGTGCTTGATGACAAGGCTTCAAGAAATGTCCTTGGATTACCATTTTAGTGTAGAACAAGAAGTGGGATCATCCACACATGCATTCTTCGGATTCAACGGTACTACCGTCAACTCAATTCACCCTTTTAAAGTGAAATGCATCAACCAGTTAATACTAGTTCAATAAATCAAATAATTGATTTACTCTCGATTGATCTGTACATTTTACTTAAAATAAGTACACGCAACAATTTTTCTTTATTTTATATTTTTTATTATAAGTGCGATATTATATATATATTTATATATACATATGCATACATATATATTGGTGTTGTTAATTAGTGTTATTGTTATGATACATAACAGGGACAGCAGGCGTATGGAGGATTGCTGCTTTGGATGAGGCTGGAGGATGGAAAGATAGGACCACAGTGGAGGATATGGATTTGGCTGTAAGAGCCAGTCTTAAAGGATGGAAGTTCTTGTACCTTGGGAGCATTAAGGTACATACCTTAGCTTTTGTTTAGTATTATGATGCTTTTACTGGAATTTAAAATTAAAATTAAAAAAAAAAAATTTGATAAAACCAACTATTAATAGAATTTGCACACCAACGGTAGTTAGTGGTTTAAAATTCACAACACCACGGTATCTCCTTAAACCATGTTTGGCATTAAAGAGCAATGGCAGCTGCTGTGAAATGGAAGATAGAATATTCAATATTTGTTAAAAAGTAAGTGGATCACAGATTAATAATTCGAAATTAGTGTTATCAAATACCTTTAAAATTAAGTGAAAGCCAACAATATTAAATATATTCTTGAGTCTTTTCTTTTCTTTTCATTCATTCAAAATAACTCAATGATATATGCATTACTTGTTATTTGTTATTTGATTTTTAAAGCTACAACTACTATTCAGGTGAAAAACGAACTACCTAGTACTTTCAAGGCCTACCGCTATCAGCAGCATCGATGGTCTTGTGGTCCTGCTAATCTTTTCAGGAAAATGGTCATGGAGATTATTACGAACAAGGTTAGTTTGTTTACCCTTTCATAATCTTTGTAAGTTCAGTGAAATGAGAGTGATCAAATCGAAATCAATTAATGTGTTTTACGCATGCAGAGAGTGTCATTGTGGAAGAAAGTACATGTGATCTATAGCTTCTTCTTCGTTAGGAAGATCATAGCGCACATCGTTACATTCTTTTTTTACTGTGTTGTATTGCCTGCAACGATTGTAGTTCCTGAAGTTCAGGTTCCCAAGTGGGGAGCTGTTTATATACCGACGATCATTACCATTCTCAACGCCGTTGGAACCCCAAGGTCAGATATGTCACCAATAGTTATTAGCAAAATTCTTTCCTTTCCAACTCACAACCGTATTTGAATGCGTTGTTTGCGTCCAAATTAAGTGCAATTGCCTTATCGCAGGTCACTCCACCTGTTGGTTTTCTGGATCCTTTTTGAAAATGTTATGTCGTTACACCGGACAAAGGCTACATTTATTGGTCTACTAGAGGGTGTTCGAGTAAATGAATGGATTGTCACAGAGAAACTAGGAGATGCTCTCAAGGTTAAATCGGGGACAAAAGCACCCAAGAAACCTCGTTTCAGGATTGGAGACAGGTATATTTTCTCAACTCATTCTGCCTTCTACTGCAATAAAATTTTATCTGAAATTTCTTCTGCGATTTTGGTTTTCTTTGTTCCACAGAATTCACTTGTTAGAACTTGGAGTCGGAGCTTTTCTCTTCATGTGTGGCTGCTATGATATTCTGTTTGGGCAAAACCTGTATTTCCTCTACCTTTTCGTGCAAGCAATCGCGTTCTTCATAATGGGTTTTGGTTATGTGGGCACCTTTGTCACATACTCTTAGTACAATCTATGTAGAGACGTCGCAATTCATTTGGTTATCAGACGCCCTATGATTTCCGTTATTCTCTTCCTTGGAGCATCACACGTGCTGTTCATAGTCACAGTTTCTTGCACTTCTAGCTTGTGTAAAAAGATAAGAGATCATTCTTTTAGGTTGAGTATAAGAATTTGATAGAATAACTCGGGAAAGATGATAGTTTCCCTTGTGAAAATCCAAGAAATCAAAGAAGTTACAGGACAAAACTGTTGTAGTGGGAATGCATTATACTGCGAAGATAAGAAGCAAGTGAAGACGGCAGCTATGAAGAAGTATATGGATGAACATTTTGCAATTGATTGTCCGAGATTGTGACAATCGCAGATTTTTCTCTGTATTCTTTTTTAATTTTAATTTTTGGTTTTTATCTCCTGTTTTCTTGGCATTTATCTGAGAAGGAACTAATTTCCATTGTTCTTGTCTGTCTATCCGCATGTCTTTGAAAAATTTGTATAACTATCACTGAAAAAGTAGTATGCAATTTCAATATGGCAGACTTTTACTTAATTTTGAAATTGCAAATGAAATAATATTTGGTAAACACCAATTTTTAGTAGAGACGAGACTAGTCTTTTGTTTTATTATTATTATTTTATCTTTAACTATTTTCTTTAGAGGATAAAAATCACAATATTTTAATACTAGATATTCTATATTTAAAATATGGAGTTAGAAGGATAATGCTATATTTAAAATTTAATAACAAATTAAAAAAATATATATAATTTAATTTTAATCATATTCATATAAAAAATTGTGAGAACATGAATAGAAGAGAAAGTCAAAAGATAAAATAATAATTAATTATTTATTATTCTTATAATTAGTTAATGTTATTACAAATATTTTTTTTTCAATAATTTTAGTAAAACCCTTTTATAATTCTCATTTTATGATATAGTTTATAAGAAATATTAAACTTAGAAAACATCAAATGAGGAAAAATTATTTTATTTTTATTTTAATATGTGAAAACATTAATTCAAAAGTAATAATAGTCTCAATAGTATCATCTAATTAAATCATTATATGTGTATTAAATATTTTTTATTATTATATTTGTTTTTATGATCGATTAAATTTAGACTAAATGTATAGATGGCAAAATTTAATTGAATGTGTACAAAAATAATTTGATACGTCGGTCTCACTTAAAAATTTCTATTTAAATTATAGTCATTTTATATTTTTTATTAAGAGTTATCAATATTTTGTTAAGATTATTATCACTTACATCTTCAAGGATTTATTAATATTTCATTTAAGTGATAAGACTACAAAAATAGGCACTTACCTCCCTCTTACTTAATAATATATTTTGCAATTAATTTTACACACCTATATACAATAATAAAATTTGAAATAATTATTTTTTATCTTATATTATTAAAATGTATATTTAACTAGTATTATAAACTAAAATTAATTAAATATTCAATAAATAAAATTGCTTGATTAAAATAAATCCCACCAACTAGAATAACTAATAAAATAATTTTCACCACTTTCAATAAATCATCATTAGTACTAAATGTAACATAGTAATAAAATTAAATTAAAAAATAAAAATAAAAATAAAAATTATTAAATATGTTAAATATTTTTTTATCTATAATAATAGTAATTAACTATATATTTTAATAATAAATCATAAATAAATTATGGCATTAAATTTTATTATTGTATATAAGATTTTAAAGATAATTCTAAAAAAAAAATTTAGAAAAAGAAGAAAAGTAAATATTTATTTTTGCATTCTCTTTATTTAAATAAAATATTATAAAATTTCGGGGTAAATAAGTAATAATAACTTAATTTTTTTCATAATTAAATTATATTCTCACAAAGTTTCACAAATCATTAAATTATGAAATGTAATATAACGTCATATAAATTAGTTTCGTTTTGATAATTTAAAATTATTTTATTTTATTTAATTAAAATTATTTATTCAGTAAATTCACCATAAATATAGTTTTTTAAGGAGCCATTTTCTTATATATGATAGAAAATAGCAACTAACACAAAGATAGTGATTTTTACGACTTACAAAGTAGGTGACATCTTCCGTACAAATAAAAATAGTCAATTAACTCTTTTTTTTTTTTTAAAATATTTTTAAATAATTTTTATATTCTTATAAATAATAATATAACAATATTATTATTGATTTATTTTCTATCATTAAAATATATATTTAATTACTATTATAAATAAAAAATTAATTAAATATTTAACAATTAAAATTGAATAATTAAAATAGAAATCACATGTTATTGCTGATTATCTAAAAAACATAATTTTTTTAAAATATAATACTATTTTAAAATAATAATTAAATATAATCTAATAAAAAATACAATTATTAAATATTGAATTATTTTTTTTATTTATAATGTTAAATAAATTTATATTTAATATTATAAAATAAATAAATAATTATATAAAATTTTATTATTATATATAAAATAAAAATAGTTTAGAAAAAAAGATGCAAGTGATTTTTATTTATTTTATAATCTAACTAAAAATACATAAAATGGGCTTGTTGTTTCCAAAGGGCTTATTACAATTCTTAAGTGAAATATATTTATAAAAGAAAAATAAATACTTAATGGCACTAATATTACATTAAGAAAAAATATACTTAATGGCACATTCTTTTATTGTATTCTAACAAAAATTATTAGAAATTTGATTATATTTATTAAAGAAATAAAATATAACATCAAAAAATAATGTTTGATTCTTGCATAAACTTAAATTTATATGAAACAGAATTTGCTGGTGATCTACTTAAGATATTTGAAGATTTGGGTAAAAATAAATATAATTTGCTTTTAATATCTCATGTTTATGTAAATAATGAATAAATAAACCAATTAAATATTTTATTAATAAATTTGATGACATAAAAATTATGTCAAAACTTGCCTTTTGTGGAATTATTGATAA
The DNA here is from genome assembly GCA_035221805.1 of Trichilia hirta. Taxonomy (NCBI): domain Eukaryota; kingdom Viridiplantae; phylum Streptophyta; class Magnoliopsida; order Sapindales; family Meliaceae; genus Trichilia; species Trichilia hirta. The sequence continues at coordinate 288 of JAWDEX010173232.1, read as the reverse complement.
TATTATAATTTATAAAATTGGGATTAAAAATTTTAATGTGAACTTCATAGCCAATCATTGTAGTGACGATGTTTGTGCTCAGGATGGTGTGCTGTATTTTATAATAATTAAATATTATTTTTATTATTTATACATATTAAATATTCTATTTATTATATTAAATACTTATTTTTATGTAATTATGACTTTTGTCATTTTAATATTACGTAATTATATTTTCATCGTTTTGACTTTCACCGATTGACGAGAAAATCTTTATAACTTCTTGAGAGCGTTCCTATCACTACC
>JAWDEX010173221.1:0-15529 GCA_035221805.1 Trichilia hirta | reverse complement strand
AAAAAATGTCAATAATGACTACTAAATGGATGATTATTAAATAAATTTGTCGACAAATTTGGATAGAATCTTTGATAAATGAATTTAATAATTTTAGCTACCATAAAAAACATCATGAATGACCTCATAAATCAATGATTTAGCCTTAATAATAATACAAAATTTATAGATAATTCTCTTATTTTTAATTTGCAAATTGTGTTAGGTTAATATCATATTTTTATTAAAAGTTATAAATAAAATATTAAAGCAAGATTGGGTTAGGCCATAACAGCAAGTAGGCTTATAATGGGCTTAAAAGTGTAATATAAAGTCAGAACTGAAACTTAGCCTAAACATAAATATTTTATGTCATTGAGATATCTCTTTAAATCCACTTGTATTAATTAATTTTGAGATTTTTACCAAAAGTTATGGATATAAGACTGAAGCAAAGTTTCGCTAGGCCGAAACAATAATAGGCTTATGATAAACTTTGAAAATGGGCTTGAAAGTATAAATTAAATTATGAATTGAGTATTGGACTAAATATAAAAGTTTTAGCCCATTGAGTTATATTTCTAAAATTATTTGTTTCAAATGATTCTAAATTTTCTATCAAAAGTTGTAGGTAAAATACTAAAGTTAGGTCAAGCTCAATTAGAATAGCAACTGTGCTTAAAATATAGCCTTAGAAATACTACATGAAGTCCAAACTAATGCTTGATCCAAACTTGAAAAAATTATCCCATTATTTAAGCTTTTCATTGGATAAAGAATCACCTTTATAACTCTATTAGTTGAAAAATTATACTTCTTTTACGAATTTTGTATCGAGAGAGAAATTAAATAATGATTACTAATAAAGTTAAGTTTAAATCTAAAATAATAAACCTACTTATATTGTAATTTTATCCTAAATATACACATTTAAATACTAATAACAACATTTATTAGTGATTTGAAACAAAAATTTACAAATAAAGTATTTATTATTCTACTTCTCTTTCATATTTTTTAATAAGTAAATCTTTCAAAAAAATTGTAAAAGCATGAATTATAAACCTTTTAGACAAAAAATTTATAAACTATCTTTTTATGCATAAAGTGATATATTAATTATAGGGCTTAATCATCAAAAACTATTCTTATTATTTTTATTAGAATTAATATCTTTTGAACTTTAGAATTGTATCTTTAATCTAGCTCATCAACCAATGACTACCAAACTAGTTGGCCCTAGGGCATCAAGTGTTAAGACACCCCTGTAAGTCTTTTTAGTTTATAAATGCTTATTATTACTATTTTTTTATAATTTAAGAATTATTTTATATAGTTAAGAATGCTATTGGAGCATAGCTTATTCCTAACTCTTACCAATAATACTTGTATTTAATTTTTTTTTGAATTACAAGACTTGTTCTATATAGCTAAGTATGCCAATAGAGTATAACTCATTCCTAACCTTTATCAATAAAGCTTATATTTAATTTTTTTTCTTTTAAATATAAGACTTATGCTATATAGCTAAGTATCCCACTAGGGTATAGTTTATCCTTAGCCTTTACCAACAAGGCTTATATTTAATTTTTCTTTCTTTTTATTTTTTTTTTATCAATACTTTTGGATATTATTTCTGATGAAATCATTAAAACAAATTATATAAATTCTCTACTTACAACCCACAATCATGTGCCAAAATGTGTGTGTGATAAGAATGGCTCTTAAAACTCTTATATAATAAGTTTATAAAGAAATAAATAATAATATAAAAATTTACAAAATTTGAATAACTCAAATAAAAACAAATAATAAAACCTTATCATAAATTTAAAACTATATGTAAATAATAATAACATTATTAGGATGCATCTCAAGGATCGAGAGGAGAAGAAATGACCCATTACTCAGTCATCCATATAGAAGTTAGACATCTGCTTTTTTATTTACAACACAATAAACATACTTTAATACACATAAACATATAATAATAGATATAATTCTTAATATCAACAATCGTTATCTTGTTTAATATAAAATATTATTTTAACATCTTAATAGAGAAAGATAAAGTATAGAAAATATTACCTAATGTAGAATTTTCATATAAGAAAAATTTGCAATAAACTATAAAAAAGAAATTAAAGATGAATCATCAAATTTATCAAAAAATAAACACTCACATTATTGACAAGTTTATTAGAATTACCATAATGGTTATTTTGAAATTAAACAACAATATGTACACACACCATTATTAAAATTCAGTGCCTCAAGCTAAGATACAAATATTTCAAATAAATTTGACAAAATAATTTAAAAATCAAGCCTTATATCATTGTCAAAAGTTCAGCACCTCGAGCATTGTCTATAAAAAATAGATAAAATTTATAAAAAATGAAATCGGGTTATGACACTTAATAAATCTATTATACAAAAGTTTTATAAATTATTTATATCACACATATATTTTGACACATGATTGTGGGTTACAAGTGAAGAATTTCGTAAAATTCATTTTGACAATTTCATTAAAAAAAATCTAAGGGCATTAATTAAAATAATAATAACAAAAAAAAAAGAAGGAAGAAGAAAAAAATTTAAATACAAGTATTATTGGTAAGGGCTAGGGATAAGCTATACTCAATTGATATACTTAGCTATATAGAACAAGACTTATATTAAAAAGAAAAAAAAAAGTTAAATATAAGTGTCATTGATAAGGATTAGAGAAGAGCTGTGCCTTAATAGCATTCTTAATTATATAAAACAATTCTTATATTTAAAAAAAAAAAATAATAACAAGTATTTATAACCTAAGAAGACTCGTAGAAGTATCTTGATACCTAATGCCCTAAGGCCAATTGGTCTAGGAGTCATTATTTGATGAACTAAGTTAAAGATGCAATTTTTAAAGCCCAAAAGACATTAATTTTAACGAAATAATAAGAATAATTAAGCTCCATAATTAATGTGTCACTTTATGCACAAAAAAAAGATTCATAAATTTCTTGTTTAAAAGGTTTATGATTCGTGCCTTTAAAACTTTTACTAGAAAATTTACTTATTTCAAAAAATAAAAGAAAAGTAGAACAATAAATACTTTTTTTGTAAATTTTAGTTTTAAATCATTGCTAATGATTGTTATTAGTATTTAAAAGTGTATATTTAGGAATATTAAACTTATTATAGGATAAATATTATAGTACAAATAGGTTTGTTATTTTAAATTTGAACTTAACTTTATTAATAATCATTATTTAATTTCTCTTTTGATATAAAATTCATGAAAGGAGCATAACTTTTTAACCAAAAGAGTTATTAACATGATTCTTAACTCAGTGAAAAGCTTACACAATGTGCTAAAACATTCAAGTTTGGATCAAGCATTGGGTTGGACTCTATATTGCACTTTTGAAGCTATTTTCAAAGCCTATCACAGACAGATTTATTATTTTGGTCCAACCCGACCTTATTTCAGTATTTAATTAATAATTTTTGATAGCAATCTTAGATTTATTTGATATAAATGGCTTTGAAAAGGTAACTCAATGGTATAAAATTTTTATATTTGGCTTAAGCATAAGTTTGGACTCTATATTTTACTTTTAAAGTCATTTTCAAAGCCCATCACAAGCTTATTTACTATTACAATCTAGCTTGATCTTATTTTAGTATTTTGCCTATAATTCTTGATAAAAATTTTAAATTAACTTAATATAAGTGTCAGATTAAAGATACAAAAATTATCTATAACTTTTATGTTTATTATTGAGGTTAAATCATTGATCTTTGAGGTTATCCATGATATTTTTTATGATACCTAGAATTATTAGATTGCATTTATCAAAGATTTCATCCAAATTTGCCAACAAATTCATTTAATAATTAGCCACTTGGTAACTATTGTTAATAATTTATCACAAATTTTGTCTATAAATACAAAGCTATTTTGCTTTTTAGAGAAGGAAGGAGAAGTGAGAGAGAAAGTGTAAGAAAAAGTGTGAGAAAAGTAAAAAAGTGTAAGAAAGCAAAAGGCTTGAAAGAAAAAAAAACAAAGAAAATGGTTAGATCTTTTTCTTCTGTAACTATGTAATCTTTCTTTTATTAATAAAATATTTTATATTTTATTTAATCTTGTATTATATAGTATTATGGGAGGTTCAATTTAGACCTCTTACTTCTTTTATTCTATTTATTTACTTTATGATACATGTTGATATTTATTAGTTATTTAATTTAGGGATAATATTATGTTTCCTATGCCATTTAAATTTTGTAATTTTCTTTTACTCACTTTAGTAGGATGTTCATGTCCCTTTTTTGTTCTTTAACTTATGTGAGAAAATTTATCTCCATAAGTTATTTATTTTTTATAATTTACTTTTACAAATTTTAGTTATATATTCATGTCCCTATCTATTCTTTAATTCATGTGAAAAAATTCATCTTTATAAATTATTTGCATTTCTATTATTTACTTTTATACACTTTAGTAGGATGTCTATATCCCTTTCTATTCTTTAATTCATGTGTCATATTTTTTATACACTTTAATAGGATGTCTTATTTTTTACAATTTACTTTTACCCACTTTAGTGGGGTGTTTATTTTCCTATTTTTATTTTTATTTACATTATTCTATTTTTATCTATAATATTTAAATTTAAATATTGTAAATATTTAATCTTTATATATTCTTATCCTTGTTATTTAATTTATGTTTAATTAGCTATTATATTTTTTTAAAATAAATTTCATGATATTTTATTGTTAATAAAGACTAAAAATTAATCAAGATAGTAGAATATTTTTAATATTCTCCCTTCTCTTATTTAAAATTTTTAATTAATAAAAAAGGCCAAGATGACAAAATATTTTTAATATTCTTTCTTCTCTTAACTCTATATTTTTTAGAAAATTAAGACAACAAAATATTTTTAATATTCTTTCTTCTCTTAGTAAAATGATAACAAAGACAAGAGTAAAGTAAAATTGAAAAAATAATATAAAAAAATTAGCTAAGACTGCATAATATTTTTAATATTCTCCCTTTTCTTAGTTAAACTTTTTCAATTAATAAAAAAGACTAAAACGGTAAAATATTTTTAATATTCTTCTTTCTCTTAGTTCAATATTTTTTAGAAAATTATGATAGCAGAATATTTTTAATATTCTCCCTTCTCTTAGTAAAATTATAAATAAGAATAAAATTAAAAAATTAAAATTCAAGATCATTAATTTTTATAACTATTTTTATGAAAGTTGTAGAGTGACTAATATCTTCTACATACTTAATCAACCCTCAAAACTTAGAATCTAATTTTTTAGGTGATCTATTCTACAATTATTTGGATAGATGGAGACTCTATTTTTCATTTTTACGTTGAAATTTTGAACAACATCAATAGTTATGACACTTATAAAAAGAATATGAATCTTGGAACAATGATGGCCAATAAAAGTCACATTCTAACATCTTTCTCGCCATTCTCTTGGCTCCAAAGTGACCTATATAAGTATAAAAATGACAAAACTTAAGTATAGAAAGAATTTTAATTTTAGGAACACACCTGCATATCACTTGATCTGTACAATACTTTCACAAGTATAGATAATCCCACATATAGTATTTAGTGTCACTCTTGATCTTATCTCTTTGAGCTTTAGATAAACTAAAATGTAACAAATTAGTAAATAAATAATTTATAATATTTACATGCCAAGGTAATGTCACATTTGTAGAGAATAGTTGCTCGTCAAAAAATGATTCCTTTAAACTAGGTTCATCCTTCATATGAACTAATTGACTGAAGTGATCTATAATACAATTTTTTTGTCCCTCTTTCATCTTTCATCTCTAAATCAAATTCACTCACGAAAAGAATCCATCTTATTAATCTTTGTTTGGCATCTTTCTTTATCATCAAATAACGAAGAGCTATATAATCGGAATTAACAATAACTTTAGTACAAAGTAAGTAAGATTAAAACTTTTCTAAAGCAAAAATAATAGAAAAGTTTTGGAAGCATAATATATGGTGTGAAAAGCTTTTCCAATTCTTTGATCAAAAATAGCTTTTACTATATAATCATTTGCATCACACATTATCTGAAAAGAAATGTTCAAATCAAGAGGCTAAATAACTAAGGCAGAAGTCAAAAGTTCCCTAAGATTACCAAATGCCCTTTTACACACTTTATCAAACTCAAAATCCATATCCTTTAGTAGCAATTTGCATGGGGGTAATGCTATTTTAAAGAAGTCTTTTATAGGTCTTTAATAAAATTCTACATGTCCAAGAAAAGAACAAATTTCCATACACTAGTACAATAAGGAAAAGATTGAATAATATCAACTTTAACTTTATCTACCTCAGTTCTCCTAGATGAAACAACATTATCCAAAACTATACCTTATTTAACCATAAGGTTAGTTTCTACGCATCCTTAAAGAATATCAACTTAGACTTCAATACTAGGTTAGTTTCTATGCATCCTTAAAGAATAAGTGTAAGATTATACAAAAAATTATTAAAAGAGTCTTCGTATAAATAGTGAAATCATTCATAAAGACTTCTATGATATGCTTAATATAAGCTAAAAATATACTAACCATACACCTTTAGAAAGTAGCTGGGGTATTGTAAAGGCCAAAAGGCATGCGATAGTAAGCATATGTCTTAAATGGACATGTAAAAGTCGTCTTTTTTTTATCCTCTAAAGCAATTATAATCTAAAAATAACCTAAATAGACATTAAGAAAACTATAATAAGAATGACTTGCTGACCTTTCAAGCATTTGATCAATAAAAGGTAAAGAAAAATAGCTTTTGGGGTTGTAATATTTAACTTTCAATAATCTAAAAAACCTGCCACCTAATTTGAACATGACTAGGAACTAACTCATCATTTTAATTTTTTATAACTATTATTCTAGTCTTTTTTCGAACCACTTAAACTAGGCTAACTCAATTGTTATCTAAAATAGGATGAATCACTCTAACCTCAAGAAGTTCGAGGATTTTCTTCTTCGCTACATCCATCATGGATGGATTCAATCTTCTTTATAGTTAATGGGAATGCTTTTCTCCCTATTCAAGCAATATATGATGCATACATGTAAATGGACTAATTCTTTTAATATCCACAATTAGTCAACCAATAGTTGTCTTATGCTCCTTAAGGACTTGCATAAGATTTTGTTATTACCGTACACTAAGCTTACTAGAGATGATCATTGGTAACATTCCTCCATCTTTTAAAAAAGCATATGTGGGGTAATAAAGAAAAGGCTTCAATTATGGAATAAGGGCTTGTAAAAAAAAAAGGTGAAAGCCTTTTATTAAAAGCCAGTAATGCATTGTAAGGAATATTACTTGACTGCTATAACTTCAAAAACTTGTTCAATGCTATAATTGTTTCCTGTAAATCATTACTCAATACTAACTTCTCATTCTCTTTCTTAAGATGATTACTAATAACAACTTTCAATCCATATTTTCTATTAAATTCAAAAATTTCTTATGCTAAAGAATCAATTGTGTTAATAGAATAAATAAGATTACCATCATCTAAGTATTTCATGGCATCACAGATATTAAACTTGATAATTTCATCATTAAATTCCATGGTAATTATACCACTATAAAGATCTATTTTAGTCTTATATGTTTTTAAGAATGGTATTCCTAACAAAATAGAAGAGGTTTGGCTACCATTCTCTATATCAAGCATATAAAAATTAATGAGAAAAACCAAATCATTAACTTGTACAAGAACATAATCAATTATAACCCTTAAGATAAGCACTAGATCTATTAGCCAATAGAATTATAACACTAGTTCGATTCAAAAGTCCAAGTTTCAAAGAAGTATATATAGAATATAGCATGACATTAATAACAGCTCTAAATATATCATGACCTTCTCAAATCTAATTTTACCTATTGTACAAGGGTTAATAAACATACTATGATCTTTACACTTCGTAAGGAATTTTTTTTGAAAAACTATAGAAACATTCTCCCTTAATCTCACCTTCTCACCTTTTTCAAACTTTTATTTTCTCTTAATTGTATATAATTTTTTCAAGAATTTAGTATATTGAGGTACTTTTTTAATAGCATCTAAAAGTATTATATTTGTCATACTAATAAATTGCCAAATTATCAAATTTGTCCATGCTTTATTAACAAAACTCGTGGTGCCAAAATTTGAGAAAATGATATGTGGTTTAATTTTTAAATTATTTGACAACTTATTTAGTAAATTTGTATCCTAACTTGAGGTGCCGAACCTTAACAATGATATACTTGTTTATTTTTAAATTAATTTGATAAACTATTAGGTTAATTATAACAAATTTAATAATAATATAAGTATTTACTGTTTATTTTTTTTTTAACTTTTATGTCTAATAGCTAAGCTACTTATATAGATGTTACTATTATTTAACCTTTTTATTTGCAATAAAAATGTGTAACCATTTTCTTTATTTGCAAAATTTAGTTAAAGTATAAAAGACTTTTTTAAACTATCAAAAATCATATAAATAATTATTTGTTTATTTTTGTAAGATAGTCTTGTTACTCTCTATTAAGTGGTAAATAATGATAATTCATAAGATTTTAATTTAGTATTTTAGTTTTCTCAAAATAATTAAGATTTTGTTTCCTTTTTTATATTTGTAAAAATGGATGAAATTCTTTCAAAATTACATAATTAATTTTTATTCCCTTTTATAAATGTTTTATTAAAAATTTACTAGATTAGGGTGACAATGTTAAAATACTTATACATAAGTACATTCTTCAAGATATAAGATAGTTAATCAAAGTAAAAATCTAATTAGGTGGGCAATCTCTCAATGTTTTTTGTTTTTTATATGCCTAGTTTAGGTAAAAGTATAAACTATAAAAGAAGATAAGTAAGAAGATTACAAGTTTATTATAAATGTGCAAGATAGAATCGTAATAAATAATGTCATTATTTAGGAATGATTTTCAATAATTGAGAAGATAAAATTTAATTCATTAAGAATAGACTAAGTAAAGAGTCTTTGGATAATGTTTTATTAACTCTTGAGATGCATTTTATGAATTAGTGCAATAAAGCTTATGAAATTATAGAAACTATTTTAAAATGAGAATGCATGCTACAATATTAAAAATCTTATTATAAATGACCTTATTTACTAATTTTCAAACAAATTAGAAAGAAATTCTATTTTTGACCCAGAAAAGATGCAAAGACATTTTTGGGTTTAAAACTAGATGATATATGAATTATTATATATGTGTGTGTTTATTGTTATTATTATTATTTTTTTGTTGCTATATCTAAATCATTTATCAATAATTAGGCTACTAATATATGTGTCATTATTATTTTATCTTGTATTATATAAATATATATTTTTACTTTTTTACTTGTAAAGTTACTGTTATTTTGGTTATTCTCTATTTTATAAATATGCATCATTATTTTTTATTTGCAAAGTCAAGTTTAGATAAAATTAAAAAAAGTGTTAATTTGTCAAATTTAAAATATTTGTGTCCTTTGTAGGACTAGACTAAGAAAATATATAGAGTTTATATTAGGTCAGGTTTTAGCTAAAAAAAAGATCTATTTAGTCTATAAAAAGAGTAGTCTTGAGTTAATAGAATGTATGTTAATAATAGCGTATTTAAGAGTTAGTCAAGTGCTTAGTATTATTTTTACACTTTTAAATACAGAAAATCTCGTTAGAAAAATAATTAGAGAAGAACTAAAGATATCTTTTATATACAAAGGTATTGAAAGAATAATTTGTAACTCTGACGCTTTTATATGCTTATCAAGTAGTTTTAGTACTTTAGAAAAAAATTTTCAAGTTGTTTTTTGGACTTAGCTGAATATTCACTAAAAATTAATTAATTTATTAAATCTTAATAATTTTTTTAATGATTTGTTATCTTTTTTGGATTAAGCTATAGAATAATAATTTATCTTGTACTAAATATGACAAATCTAAGTATATACTTTAACTCCTGAGTAGCCAATTGATAAATTATAAATTTTTATCTATAAATCTGATCTAATAGTAGCCTAGATAGATTGGTTAGTGAAAAGAAAAAAAGAGTACAAACTAAATCTGTAACATTTTTTTCTTATGGTTTGAATATTATTTGATTTTTTTACTTTATTATAGAATTTTTATATAAATTTTATCTTAGGTAATGTCTCATATACTTTACCTTTTCATATTAAGATATTAAGAGCAATATTTTATATTAAATGAGATAGAAATAGTTGATATTAAACAATATTAGAATTATAAGTATTGGTATGTGTTTATGTATGCTAAATTGTGTTTTATTGTATTGTAAAAAAAAGGCAAGCTTTTGATTTCTATGTGGATGACTGAGTAAATGATCATTTTTTTTCTTTTCTTTGATCTTTAAAATAAATCCTAATAATGCTATTATCATTTAGCTTTGGTTTCAAAATTCATAGGAAAGTCTTAGTATTTATTTCTATTTGAATTATTCAAATTATGATTCTTAAATTATTAGTTGTTTCTTCATAAACGTATTATACAAGAATTTTATAAATCATTTTTATCACACATATACTTTGACACATGATTGTAGGTTACAAATTGAGAATTTTGCATAATTTATTTTGGTAATTTCATTAAAGATAATATATAAAAAAAATTAATAACAATATTAAAAAATAAAGAAAAAAATCAAATATAAGCCTTATAAGTAAGGGTTAGAAATAAGCTGTACTCTAGTGGCATACTTAGCTATATAGAATAAGTATTGTATTCAAAAGAAAAAAATTTGAAAACTAAATACAAGTATTATTAATAAGGTTTAAGGATAAGCTATATCCCAATAACATACTTAGTTATACAGAACAAACCTTATATTTAAAATAAAAAAATAAAAAATTAAATACAAGTACTATTAGTAAAGGTTAGGGATAAGCTGTGCTCCAGTGATATTTTTAATTATATAAAATAATTTTTATATTTTAAAAATAGTGATAATAAGTATTTATACCTAAGAAATCTTGTAGGATGTCTTAATACCTAATACCTTAAGACTAATTAGTCTGAAAGTCATTGGTTTATGAACTAGATTAAAGATGTAATTTTTAAGGCCTAAAAGATATTAATTCTAATAAAATAATAAGAATGATTTCAATAAAAAAGAAGTAAAATAATAAGTGTTTTATTTATGAGTTTATTTTAAATCGTTACTAAAGGTTCTCATTTCTAATAATAAACCAATCGCAGTATGTCATTAGTATTTAAAAATGTATGTTTAGTAAAGTTAAATTTATTACATTCTTAGTATTATAAAATATTATAATTTATGTATATTTATAATTTTAAATTTAAAATTAACTTTGTTAGTAATTGCTATTTAATTTGTCTCTTGATGTAGAATTTGTAAAAGGGTATTACTTTTCAACTATGAAAGCTATTAAAATGATTCTTGATCCTATGGAAATGTAACTTAATGAGCTAAAACCTGTTTGAACCAACCATCAATTTGGATTCTGAACTGCATTTTTGAAGCTATTTGCAAGCCCATTTGCTGTTCTAGTCTAAACTAATATTGCCTTAATATGTAACTTTCAATACAAATTTCGCATTTATTTGATATAAGTAACTGTGAAAAGTTGACTTGATGGGCTAAAATTTTTATTTTTAGATAAATTATCATTTAGACTCTACATTGCATTTTTGAAGCCACTAATAAAGCCTATTTATAATAATAGTTCAGCTCAATCCATCTTTAATATTTGAGCCATGTCTTTTAAAATACTTAGAGTTTAAATACATACTTTATATGTATAGAAAGTTGAGACAAAATTTTAGAACTTTTATGCTTAGGTGGATGGCAAATTTCAGCAAAGTTTTATATGCATAATTGGAATAAAATTTTCAAGGTTAGGTGTATAATTGATCAAAATTGTTAACAAATTTATTTAATATATCAACCATTTAACAGTCAATATTGATCAGTCTTCAAATTTTACCTATAAATATTGAGCCATTTTGCTCTTTAAGAATTAAGTGAGAAGTGAGAGAAAGTGAAAAAGAAGTGACAAAAAGTGTAAGAAAAACTTTAAAAGAAAAAAACAAGAAAGAAAAGAAAGAAAGGAAGAGAAAAAAAAAAGAAAAGAAAAGAAAGAAAAGTAAGGTTAGAATTTTCTCTTTTATCTCTTCAAATATGTAATCTTTCTTTTAATAGTAATAATACTTTTAATTTTATTTAAATATATATTATTTAATGTTATGTTATTTAAATCTCTTATATTTTTTTTATTTTAATATAGTTTATCTTTATTATATATTCTGTCTATATATATATTTGTTTAAATGTGGCATTTTACTCCTATTTTTTCTTTAATTTAAAATAGGGATATCTTATTCTTTATGTTATTTAAATTTATACAATTTACTTTTACCTGTATTAGTGGAGTATTTCGTCTTTATTTGTTCTTTATTTTAAAATGAGAATATTGTGTCATCTATTTTATTTAAATTTATGCAATTTACTTTTACACACGTTAGCAGGGTATTTTGACCCTATTTTTTTAATTTTAAATGGAGCTATTTTATTTTTTATATTATTTAAATTTATATAATTTACTTTTATGTACATTAATAGAGTATTTTATCTCTATTTATTTTTAAATTTAAAGTGAAAATATTGTTCTTTATATTATTTATATTTATGTAATTTACTTTTATTTACGTTAGTGGAGTATCTTGTCCTTATTTTTTCTTTAATTTAAAGTAAAAATATTATATTTTATATATCATTTAAATTTATACAATTTACTTTTATATATGTTAACAGGATATTTGATCCCTATTTATACTTTAATTTAAAATAAAGATATTTTGCTCTCTATATTATTTAAATATATACAATTTATTTTTACACACTTTAGTGGGAGTATTTCACCTTTATTTATTTGTTTAATTTAAAATAAAGATATTATATGTTTTATATTATTTAAATTTATATATTTTATTTTTACTCACGTTAGTGGGATATTTTGCCTATTTATTATTTAATTTAAAGTAAAAATATTTTCTTCTTTATATTATTTAAATTTATGTTAATGTGGTAGTTTGCTCCTATTTTTTTTTAATTTATATTATTTTTCTATTTATGATATTTAAATTTAAATCTTGTAAATATTTAGTACTTATTTTATTTTTATTCAAGTTGTACATGTTATTTAATAATATGTTAATCAGTTGTTATATTTATATTTTTTATAAGGAAGAAAAATTCATAACATTTTTATAATTTATTAGTTAATAAGGCTTAAAAGAGTTAAGTAAGACGGCTAAATATTTTTAATAGTCTCTATTTTTTAAAAAATTAAGATAACAGAATATTTTTAATATTCTATTTCTCTTAGTAAAATGATAAATAAAAATAAGAATAAAATAAAATTAAAAAATTAAAGATAAAAAAATTAATTAAGACTGTGAAATATTTTTAATATTCTCCCTTTTCTTGTTTAAAATTTTTAATTAATTAAAAAACTAAGATGATGGAATTTTTTAATATTCTCCATTCTCCTAGTAAATATTTTTCAAAAAATTGAGACAACGAAATATTTTTAATATTTTTTGTTCTCTTAGTAAAATGTACTAAAAAAGATAAATTCTAAAAATTAAAATTTAAGATCATTATATTTATGGTAAATATTTTTTATAAAAATTGTGAGGTACTTAGAACCTTCTCTCTGCTTAATCAATTCATCAAACTTGAAATCTAATTTTTCAATAATTTATTCCACAATTATTTGAATAAACGATTACAAAATTTTTTTTACATTTAATTTTTGGATGACGTCAACATATATAAATCTTTAATTTGCTCATCTTTTCTAAATTCTACTAAAGCGTAAGGAAAAGGAGGTACTGGTTTATAATTAAGAGGAGATATGAACTTTCTCTTATGTACATCATTGTCATTAGGTGTGTTCTTGTCTTCAATGATATTTTTCTCCTTTTCATACTTTAACAATGTAAGGACTGCCTTCTGTAAAATTTAAACTTCTTTACCACTTTTAAAACAATTGTACTTATATTTTCTCTTGAATTTATTAATGTTTGATATGGTAATTTTTTCAAATTTTGCACCTTCAAAGACTAATTATGGTTGCCATATACTCTATCTGATTGTCTAAACTTTTAATATTGGCTCTCACCTCTTGTTGAAATTGTAAGGTATTAGTGGCAAGAGACCCAAGAATATCTTCTAAAGATATACCTGAGTTAGAAGTTTGGCTTGGTTATTGTTTAGAGGGGTATGGCTGATTATATTGTTGAAAACTTGGGTAGTTTTAAGTCGACAGCTAATTTACTTATGAATTCTCAAAGCTAAGATTGAGGTGATCCCTCCATTCTCAGTTACATATGCTTAAAAAGGGATTATACTTCCTTTACAATTGTCTAAGAAAACCATCCACTGCATTCACTTGCTCAATAGGCTCATCTTGAAGAGTTAGGCACATATCAATTGGACGCCTTACCATCAAACAAATCCTACAAGCCTTTACTATTTGTATATTGCCCATAGCCATTTGACAAATAAGAGAATTTTAACTCGTAATTTATTGTTCAAAGGAAGAAATACTCAACTTATTAACATGCTTAGATTGAAGGTTGAAAGTGCTAAATTGTTGAGAATTAGCTGTCATGTTTGCAATCAAGTTTCTAGCTACCTCAGATTTTTTATCTATTAAAGTGCCTCCACTAATAGCATTAATCATGCTCCTATGAGTG
The DNA here is from genome assembly GCA_035221805.1 of Trichilia hirta. Lineage (NCBI taxonomy): Eukaryota > Viridiplantae > Streptophyta > Magnoliopsida > Sapindales > Meliaceae > Trichilia > Trichilia hirta. The sequence goes on along the minus strand of JAWDEX010173221.1, from coordinate 738 downwards.
GGTAAAAGTCCTTTATTAAAATATTGGATAAGTTGCTGCTCACTAATTTGATGATAAGGGTAATTTGCATATAATTTCTTGAAACATTCCTAGTATTTGTATAGAGACTCTCAGTTGTGTTACTTAACATGACAAATTTCTTTTCGAATGTTTGCTTCCCTTAAAGCTAGAAAATTTTTCTCTAAAAATAACCTCTTCACTTATTCCATGTGCTAATACTCCCAGAGGTAGATAACAGAGCCAACCTTTAGATGAATTCTTCAAAGAAAATAAAAGAAACTCTTAATTTAATCTGCTCTTCAATCACCCTTTTAGGTTTCATACTCGTTCATACCACATGAAACTCTTTTAAATACTTATAAGGATTTTCACCTGCAAGACCATGAAAAGTGGGTAAGAGATGTGTTAGTCCAAATTTTAATTCAAATGTAATAGTAACATTTAAAGTAGGGAATGTTATATGTAAAGGTTGTTGATTGAAACTAGGGATAGTAAGCTCTTTCAAAGTTTGATTTTCAGCCATAACTTTCTCCTCTCATAAATCAGAATCTTTAGCAAATTAAGAATCAAGAGATAGATTGTTTTGTTCAAAATTTACTTGAGTTCTTCTTCTTAACCTATGTAAAGTTCCCTTTATTTTTGGGTTACACTATAAATCACCCTGATTAAAAGATAGAGTTATAGTTATAAATAATCAATTAAACACTAGTACACTAGGAAAAAAAATAATAAATCAAG
>JAWDEX010173200.1:0-15540 GCA_035221805.1 Trichilia hirta | reverse complement strand
TTATATCAGTTATTGCTATACATAGTCCGAAAATAAAGGCAGAAAAAGGAAACTTCTAACATTACAAATTACAATTACAATAGTACTTATACGAGACTTGCTAATCCGTTTATTCTTAACATATTCGCATAGATCCTTACCATTAGTAGACCTTACATTATATTCCTATAAAATTAGCTCCATAGTAGTTTCCTCATTTACTAGTTAATTGAGTGACAATTATGCGAGTTGGACTGGTCCTATAGATACTTGGTAATAGCCTTCGAAACCCATATTCAAAATAACTTGTCCCTATTGGTAATTTACAGTCAAGTTTATATCAGTTATTGCTATACATAGTCCGAAAATAAAGGCAGAAAAAGGAAACTTCTAACATTACAAATTACAATTAACAAACGAAAGCTTCAGGAAAGAAGTTATAAGCGGAAGGAAGCCTTGCCTGTAACCCTCTTCCACCAAGTTTTTTTACTGCAACTTCAACCTTTTGAGAAGTATCCTCTGAATCCTTGATCAATCCCTTAAAAACACCACCAAAACCACCTTCTCCAATCATAAGAGAACGGCTAAAATTCTTGGTAGCTGCCTTCAGCTCAGCAATCGTGAACACTCTAAGATCACTGGGTCTCTCAGAGGTACTAGGAAATGAAGATCTTGCAATGGATTCCGTGCTGGTGTCTGATATATTCTGTGAATTTAATTGAGACTCATTTCTTCCCACTTCATTTTCAGCAAATGTCGAGTACGAGGATAAGTTCGAAACTGCAGACCTAGGAGTCCATATTTTATCTTTGTTGTTCCTATTACTGAATGGGAAGCACTTCATAGCCCCCAACAGATCAACAAACACAAATTTCCTCACTGCAAATCCAGATCCAAAAAATGAGGAAGACTCAACATAAAATAATCAAAATAAAGTATCTACACAGACGATCGAGGGATGCCTAAAAGATGAAAGTTTACTATGACTATCATAAGAAACCAAAATGGCAAGATCTTATTCTTTACTATGAGCATGCTAGATTAAAATATGTTCAATCAGATTCAATAAATTATGCTCCATAAATCCTAGCTTCAGACAACTATAATAATTAACCAGTTAATTATCAACACATAAATTCGTCTCTGATTTCAATAATAAAAATTCAACTTTTCTCATCAAACCCAGTTCCATTTATTCCATTTTCCCAATCAAAAATCCAGGAAACGAAACCAAGAAATTCAAAATGTCTTCTCACACAGAATCTGCATATGCGGGTTTTGCAAATAATCATTAAAAAAATAGGAAACATGCATAAAAGGAAAGGAAAGATACCAAACTCACCTTTATCAATCTTATCAGTTTGGTTTTGAGATTAAGATATTTCCAATTGATAGAATCCCAATTAGGTTAAGTAATGTCTGAGGTTGGTAAATGTCTTAAAGAGCAATTTACGAACTCACAAATTGAAGTCCATAGAAGGCTGCTGAAAACAGCAAGTCAGCAGGTCAACCAAAACAGATGTAAATGAATAAATTATTTGTTTATTAATGAAGATAATATTACCACATATAATTTAGAGAATGGATGCGAATGAATTGCTTTCAATTCTTAAAGGTAAAGAACACCACTAACACACCAAAATGAAAGACTAGGAAAAAGGAATTTCATAGTCTTCTCCTTTGATGAGAACTACGGGAGATCCACGTGGTGCAAGTCAAAATAGTCTTCGTAATGGCAGGTGGATTTGTCCTTCAACGAGAAAAATTTAGGTGGACGTACAAATTACCATCCGATAATAATTCGTTATAGATTATAATTTTATTATAATTATTAAAAAATAAAAAATATACGGTCGGATAATACAATATGTTTATCCCACTTAAAATTTTCTTTTTGTAATTTATTAACAAAAATTATGTTTATCCGTAGAAAGACTCATCATTTTATGTGAATTCAATAATTTTTGTCAATATATGTATTTATTTTAAATTTATTTATTATTATTAATAATAATTATAATGAAAAGTAAATACAACATATAAGATATTATTATTTGACGATCATATAGAACATCCCACCTAAATTTCTCTACTACTAACCAACTTCGAAGTTAGAATAAATGAATAGATATTTTTCACCCTTAAAGTTTTAGTTTATTTTACATTTTATATATATATATACCCCAACTGCTAATCCTTAGTTGATAAAATACAATTAATTAAAATTAAAGGATGTTTTATTTAATCTTTCATTTAACTAACTGTATCGACATATAATTTAGGGTTTCATATTAAAATGTAAAATAAATTTAATTTTAAAAATAGTTTTTTTTAATCTTAATTTGTGGACGTTATAGATATAAGTAAGGTGAAAATTGAAGAATGGATAATTTTTTTTGTCTTACCATGTTTTGACCCCTTCAACTAAACTAGCTTATCCAAAACAATGAACGTGAGTTTAAAATGATTATTTAAACTCTAAATTGAAATTGGGCGTGATAATTAAATGAATGACATAAATATAATTGAAACAATAATTGTATTATTTTAAGTCAATCTAAAGTCAATAATATTCATGTTAAATTCATTTTAATCCCTTAGCATATGTGTTAGAGGATAATGAATTTTATTAAAAATTAAAATTCTATTTGGTATTATAATATAATGATTTTTAAACAATAATTATTATAATATAAAAATTTTTAATGACTAAATCTCATTAAAAATTAATGTTATTCAATATTTTTCTAATTTTATTTTTAAAGAAAAGAAAAAATATCACAATCGTAACGTAAACCATGCCATTTGTTTTATTCTCTCTGCTTTCGCTCATTTTTAGCTATGCTCAAAGTCCGAAAAAGTTCATTCATTTTCAACTAATATAAGCAGAAAATGGCAATGCAACATTGTTGCTACTCAGTGTCGCTTTTGATCGTTTTCTGCTTTGTGGGATTACTTTGATTTCAAGCTGATGCACCAGAGAACAAGTATCTGTTAATGAGTTAGTACTATTTTTCCTTAACCACTTTCTTTATTGCAATAGGACTTCTTTATTGTTTAACGCATTTGTTTTTTGGCGGTGATTAGATTCAAGTGAAGAATATGAGCAGGCTGTGCCATGCCATGCCTAACCAATTTTACTGTTAACGGGATGTTTCCAGGGCCTACAATCTATACTAGAGAAGGAAATCTCAATTATAAATTATCGAATAAAAGTTGTGCAGTCATATATAATTGAAATATAAGTTTGACTCCTGTAGGCATGGTTTGAAGCACTATCGCAATGGTTGGGCGGATGGACCAGCATATTTAACACAGGGTCCTATCAAGACTGAGAACAGTTACACTTATGATTTCAACCTCACCGGGCAGAGAGGAACTCTGCAATGACATGCTCATATTTTGTAGCTAAAGGTTACAGTTTATCGTGCCATTGTTATCATGCCAAGACAAGGAACTCCATTTCCATTTCCTCAACCTTATCAAGAAACTAATATAGTCCTATGTCAGTATACAATATCATTAATAATCATTGATCAATATATTAAAATTAAAAGTTTTGAAGGGAATACTTTGACATGCAAATTTCTTTTATATATGCAGGAGAACAGTGGAATTCAGATGTTGAAACTCTGCAAACCAAGCTAATAAGTCGGCCTTGCCACCACAAATTTCAGATGCTCATACTATCAATAGAAAAAACAGGGCAACTCTTCCCTTCTTCTGAGAAACGTAAACAACCTAACTTCACGATTTTTTTTTTTTTCAAATTCAAATACAGGAATTTTAATATTAAAAATTACCGGATAACATGTCTAATATTCCATTTAAATTTTCGTTCATAGATACCTTTGCCATGGAGGTTGAATGGGTAAATCGGATCTTCTGAGGATTGTTAATGCTGCACTCAATGATGAGCTCTTCTTCGCGATTGCTGGCCATAACATGACTGTTGCCGAGATTGATGCAGTCTACACCAAGCCATTTACAACGCAAGCTATCCCAATTGCACCAGGTCAAACTACAAATGTTCTTGTGAAAGCGGACCAGTCTCCAAGCCGATACTTCATGGCAGCAACGCCTTTCATGGATGCGTCAATTCCTGTAGACAACAAAACTGTCAAAGCAATTCTACAATACAAAGAAATTTGAAACACAGTTGTTCCAATATTACCCACTTTGCCTGTTGCAAATTACAATAACTTTGCATTAAACTATAACAGTAAACTTAGGAGCTTAAACACCCCACAATTTCCAGCAAATGTGACCGTCGTCTTTTAACAATTGGTATAGGACAAAACCCACGTCCTACGTGCCAAAATGGTAGTCAACTTACTGCTTCTTTGAACAACATAACCTTTGTGATGCCAAAGATTGGACTCTTGCGTATTTCAACATTTCCAGAGTTTTCAGGGCTGACTTCCCTGATCGACTTCCTGTTCTGTTTAAGTACACGGGTGAACCTCTTACAGCGAACGTTGGCACTTCATTCGGAGCCAGGACTAGTAAAGTGGCCTTCAATTCCACCATTGAATTATTTTTGCTGGATACCAATCTTCTCACAGTTGAGTCTCAACCATTTCATCTTCATGATTACAATATCTTTGTTGTTGGAAGTGAGATTGGGAACTTTGATCCCAAGAAAGACCCTGCTATGTTTAATTTGGCTGATCCGCATGAGAGAAATACAGTTGGAGTTCCAACCGGAGGATGGATTGCTATCAGATTCAGAGCCGATAATCCAGGTAAAATTAAACAAAAAATATCCTATTCATGAATTCAAATATAGACAAAGGTTTATGAAACTTACTCCAAGTGCATGATACACATTTGCAGGCGTATGGTTTACGCAGTGTCACCAGGAACTGCACACGATGTGGATTTTGAAGATGGCTTTTGTTGTGGAGATTGGAAAGTCACCAGAAGCATCTATTCTACTACCACCCAAGGACCTTCCATAATGCTAAATCTGATAAGAAATATTAAGTTCTTCCATGGAGCTTCCGTACTGGAACCCATTTTTTTTTATCTTGTCTATCAATGCTTTGCCAAAGTTGCAGATGATACTTTCGGGAGGGAATTTCTGTTAATTATAATGCTGTCTGATAGTGTTCTTTGAGTTAAATGAAACTCCAATATGTAATAAAAGTATTCAATCAAACTGCATTCAAGTTAACAAGTAATCTGGGTTATTCAAAGTCAGATAGACTGCCAATATGATGTCAGATTTCAATTTAAGGGCGGGCCAGATTATAGGAATACCCTTAATTACAATTTTAAAAAATAATAGTATATGCTCAAATTGATAATCAAAGACAAAATTAACTAGATATGAAAGAGTGTACAAATCAATATGTTCATTTTTACTTGCTCTGCATATTGAGCTGGAAACAACTCAGCTTGTACGCCGTGAAGCATAACATCACTTGGGAACCTCTTGATTAATGTTTGTAACAATTCATTAATCTTCTTCAACCAAAGTATTATTTTATCTTGGAATTCAGATGTGGGCTGATCGCTTGGTTTATGAAACATTTGGTACTAAGCAATCAACAATTCCATGATCTATAGGAAGTTATGGTGGAATTGATGTGGAACCCCTTGAAAACAGCTTGAAGCTTCCACAGGATTGCGATGAACACCACAGATTCTAAAAAATTCCCATGTATAGCGGTAGAAAAGTAAAGAGCAAATAAGGATAATGTATTTGGAGTTAAAGTTATTTTATCGTCAAAATATTTAAGATATTTAAAAAATATAAACATGCATTGATGTAAATCAATTCCATTTTGAAATTAAATGAGTATTAGTTGGTGGTAGCTGCTATGGTAGTTCTCACTTGTTTATTGTGTTTGTGGTGCAAAATAGAAGATGATTGTTTACTTGTAATTGGGGTCATTTTTTTTTTCCTTCTTAATGGATCTACTGATGGAGATCTTTACCTATTCTGCAGGTCTTTGTTTTTTGTCCAATGAAATGGTAAGGACTATTCTTTGTATTTCACAAACACGTACCATCCTACTTATTTCACGCGATGGGCAATATTCTTGTGTTAGTTTATTTAAGTCTTTTAATGGGGATTTGAGGGGACCACAGACAACTTGGGAAGTCTTGATAATTGTCAATAGAACTTCCATAGACATAAAAGACAGATAATTTTTTTTTTTTGGATAACAAGAAAACTCTTATATTCAATTATTATTGCGGTGGTCGGTTATACTCGAGCCAAACACTCACTTTTTTAAAATACGTATCCGCATATCACACAGCACCTGTCCTGAATCAATTAAAATATTAGATAGACTGAGTAGACAGAGCTCAGTATGCATTCTCTTTCGGTTTTACAGCCTAGGTACGTGGCGAACCAAGTACTTACACAGAATTATGATTGTCCAAGAAAGGTATTGAATTTCTTGACAGATCTTCATGCAGCTTTTCGGATGCTTAATCTACAAAATGATTTTCTACGCAAGAAGTTTGACAATAAACTTTCTGCACCTCTCTGTTCTGTGTCTTTGAACAACAATATTGTATACAACCCTGGGAACCTGAAATCCTAGCTTTACCCATGGCAGGCCTGAAGTATGAGCTGAAAAGAGTTGAAGAAGTTTATTATGACATGAAGATCCGACACTTGGCCAATGGGGATTCAACTGGAGATAACGGAACCAAAGGACAATCATAGGTTATACTACCAATTATACTACAAAGTCTGTAAGTTCTCTTTTCCCGGAAACTACAATGACTCAAGAAGCCGTCCAGCTCTTGAACTTTGAGAGGAAGCCGTAATTTCGTGTTCTTGAGAAGATGAAAGATGGAAATTAGAATTGATAAAATGAGGGATCTCAATAGCCATTCTAAGTAACTTTATTGCGCTTGTTTAGTTCCTTGTCAATGAGAAGTTGAGATTTAGCGACCTTACTAATTTGCAAGTAAAGCCTTAAAGGGATGGATAGTCCGTGTCAACGTTGTTATGTAGCTACTATCTGGATAAATCAATGCAGATGAGAGCGCATTAGGGTTCATGTTTTCAAAGGTGACTGCTAGGCCTTTGAAAAAACAATAGAATACAATCCAAATCGTCTGCTGTAGTGTACTAAAAAAATGCTGCATCCGCATGACATCCTCCCCCCGATCAATTTGGTGATAACTGACAAGGTCAGAATTTTGGATTCTAATGTGAAAAAAAGATCCATCAATTTCTAGGCTATACAAGGAAACAAACAGCTTTTCCATCAGCTTCTCAGATTCCAGTTAGTTTCGCCAACTGCTTCAGTACTTTGGCTACAAAGTTGACCTGGTGAACCAACAGGATGGAAACGCCCGTCTCAATTTTAATAATAATGTTTGTGTTTTAATTTTTACGTATAAATATTTTGATTTTTACGAAATTTCAAGTTTAAAATCTTATTTTTTGGGATTTTAACTTTTAATTGGTTATATGTTTAATTTTTAATTTTTAATTTTAACGTTTAATATTTATGTTATATGTTTTAATTTGTACAAATCTCAAAAATTTATTCCAAAATCAGCAAATGATGGCGCAAGGTTTGGCCAGCAAATCATAACCAAATCAAAATTCCGGAGCCACAGTAATTCGTGGGGGGCCGCTAAACCAATGGATGATATGAAACATTGCATTAATAATGTTAAATATAGTAATAAGACTAAAGATACAAATTTTTGGACAAACACTACTTATAGAAATTGAAGTAGTAATGTATATTAGCACTATATGTTTTATTTAATTTATTTTTCTGTACTTTTTTTCAAAATTTACTTTGTTCTAATTAAAAATAGAAGATATGATAATCACAATATATTATGATATTAATTTATAGATTTATTTGAAATGCAAATATTATGACTACAATGGAAGGGTTAACTAAAGCGTGCGGTGTATATTAGCTCTTGTTTAATAATTTTGACTTCAATGATTATGAAGAAATTTTATTTAGAATTTTGGAAATGTATTCGTTGCCTTTACAATAATCCTGACCCGAAATCTGTAAAAATTAATATATTAAATTTGTAGTTTACTTGATGTAATTTCAACAACTATTGGTATTACATTATTATTAATGTTCAATAAAATAATATATTTTCTTTTTTTCTCATATTTACTATATATAATTACAATGGATTGAATAAATTTTTATTTAAAAATTGAATATTGCTAAGTACATAAATTTGTTATATAAATCTTTTATATTAACTGATGTAACATTAATATATAATTATTATATTTTAATAATTAAAACAAATTATATAAAATACGGGACAATTAAATAAAATCATCTCATTAGTTTATATAAAAAATTTATATCCTTAATATTATTGTTAAAAAATTATACATTTTTTAACTAGATTCAGTTTTATAAATACCGGCACTTTTTTCAAGTTATAAGATATATAGTCAATAAAAAGGGTAAATCAAGTTTAGTCCTTTTTTTTTAATTAATCTAATTATAAACGGATACTCTTATTTGCAAATTTTATATAATTGTTTTAAAGAAAATTTTTGATACATTTTATGGAAACTCAGGAGAAGTTACATTTTTGCGACGATTTTCAAATGAAATTGTAGATGATATTGAGAATTTCATTACGAGTTTTTATTGATTTTGACACTTACAATTAAATCAAAATTGATAAAAGTTATTGGTCAAATATCAACAATACCCTCAATTTTAGATTTAATGTCTAATATTTCTCAAATTTTAGAATTAACTTCTAATCCCTCTCCTAGTAAAAATGATTATATTAACTTTAATTGAAAATGAGAATTTTTTGAAACAAGATTTTGGCCCGTAACTATCAATTTGGTATGATTGTCAAAAGAAGTACATATTTTTTCTTTCTTTTTTATGAACAACAATGATAGTGCTTCTCGACTTAAAGCGGAGACCCCAACAGTTATTATAAAGGGCAAATCCCCCTCATCGATTTAATGTTGAAACCCCACTTTAACAACTATAAAGAAAATATCTTTTCATAAATAATTTAAAATAGAGATCCACTTCAATAACTATAAGAAGAGATTTCCCAACAACTTTAAGAGGAGATACTCTTCTTATTTTCAAGCAGAAATTCAACTTTAATAATTGCAAGAGGAGACTCCCTCAACCATCTTAAGAGAAAATTCTATCTCAACGGCTTTTAAAAAAATTGAGATAATAAATAATGACCGTAAGATAAATTTTGAGAATGTTTTATTATTGAAGAGAAATAGGATTGACTTCCTTAGATGTAAAACATATCATTGGATTCTTCAACATCGATCGATTTAAAGATAGCAGTATAAGAACTTCTATTTTTCTTTTTTCTCTTAAAATTTACTTCTATATTGGCTTTTACTAAGTAAGCTCTTACCTCTTTCTACTTATTGCTCTTCTCTTTAAAATATTCAGATTTTCGTGACTAGCTTAATAATCCAATAATTTTCTTTGAAAAAAAAATAAATTTGCATCTCTTGACCTTTTTATTTTGCGAAGATGAGAAAGTATGGGTTAATTAAAAAGGGACACATGAAATTAAGAATTTACATTAATAAGTCTATTAAAAATTTGCATCAACACGTTGTAGCAATAATTAATAATGAGAAAGATAGTTTTTATTTTGATTTTAACTAATATAGTTTAATATTTGTAGGGTTTTATTTGATATTTGTTACCTTCATTGATTTAATCTGATTTTTGTGAGTTTGGTAGATTCCCAGTTTCTGTTGGTCGTTTTAGATGTTTTTGGGAGAGTCGGTGTTCAAGAAATATGAGGTATTCTTTAGAGGGGAAAAAAAAAAAAAAATTCTTTAAGTTTCTTAACAACTGCTTACACAATTCTTAAACAAATATATGATAATGCAAATGTTTTATTTTAGATTTAAAAAGTTTATGTAAAATGGAATAAAAAAATGAAAAAGCACATGGAGAGAATAATTACTAAAATAATATTAAAAGTAAGTGTATAAAATAAAGAATATAGTAATAAAAGATAGTATACAAAAAAATAAATAAAAAATAAGCGAGAGAATTTTATACACTTCGTTCAACTCAATCAAGCTAATCAAATAAGGTCAGTTTAATTATTTAAATAATTAACCGAATTAATATTTGATTCATTGGTCTGACTTGGTGGCATGGAATACATATAAAATTTGATAAAAATTTAATATTATTTTAAAATTAAAAATTTTGGGGAAAGTAAAATATACAAAACCCATGAAAAAGAAAAAGAAAAATTGTTATGAAAAAGAGTAAAATTTCAGTTTAAAATAATATAAATATCAGAAATCTAATTTAATAGAAATTAATAATGGTAGGAACAGCAATTGCTAATTGCCAAACTCGGGGCATTAGTGTATAAATCCATAATTTTTGTGTATATTCAATATTATACTAAATATCAGGGGTACATATGAAACTTTTTATATAAAATATCCCGTGAAAGAACCAATTGGGTTCCGTTGACAGAGTAGCAGCCTCATATGATTTGAGTGGGGCCCACTTTCTAGAGCTCCGGGCTGGGCCGCCTGGCTAGTAAATAAGCAGTAAAGTTAAGGCATGTTTGGCCAGCGGCTATCTGTGTCGTCATCATGCAAACAATGCGTTAGCCTTATCCTGCATGCCTAGGACAGCAAATCGTAACGCCCGTCGAACATTGCCAACGTGGATGGAGTGTCACTACTTGGGACAATAATACGAGGTCCTTAATTATCTTCATTTTTACAAACAAAGAAATAATTTGTCTACATCTATCAAATAAGTTTATGATTCCCTTAAAATAATTAAAGTAGGCATTATGAAATTGAGGCTGTTTGTTTTTTCAAATCAAACCTTAATTAGTTAAATTTGACTATTTAAAATGATTGTGTTATTGATTTTATATAATAAAAGTTTTTAGTCATTTTTAAGTTTATAAATATTATCAAGTTTGTCACTATTTAAGCCAAAACAAACCAACCTCCTGACGAAAAACTCAATTTTGTGATCACGTTATAATAAATAGTAAAATTTTCAGTTATCTCCCCACTTACATGGAAAATAAATTCCATGATTATTGACCTCGATACCATAATTGACACACTTGTAAATTAATCCCATCCAAAATTATCTTTATTTATATAAGAATCCCAAAATTCTTAGTGTATCAATTAATAGGTCATTCTATCAACATCAAAATCAAAGTAAATAAAGAATATTGTTAGAAATCTTTCATGAAAAACAAAATTCTATATCTCTTAGTATTAGGGCCACATCACTAATATTGCAACAAAAATAATAGCAATTTGCCTCGATCGAATTATACCTAACTATATAAAAATTGAATCCCATTCTTGCCATTCAGGTCTTACTTTTTGTAGACTCTAAGGTCTTAGTTCAAATATTAAAAAGCTTATCTTTGATTTAACTAAAAGTTGCTATGTCAAAAGAAAAGCAACTCGTGTATCTACCTCTAAAGGAAGAGGTTGGTTTGGCAATCGAAATGCAAATCTCAACGGCAATTATTCATACAAAAATAAAAAATAATAAAAGGAGAAATCTCAGGACCGTGATGAGCCTCTAGAAAAGCCACAAATTGCATTTAAGACTTAGGTATGATACGGTAGTGTAGCAAGTAAAAGCCCACGGAATAATCATTATGGCTATCTCCTAAACAACTATGATTATGGAGAAGTTCACTGTTCGGAGATTATATTTAGAATCTTCTAAAATATATTAGTCATTTCTATTTTTTGATGTCTTTTATGCAAGAAGGCTCAGAAAAAATACCACTCGCATTTATAAATATAGACCAAAATTGTTGGACAAGGGGGTGGCTCCTTTGTTAGATAGTCAACAAATTTACTTAGTATAAAAAAATACAGTAACTCTCTCTTTCTCCCTATTATTGTTAACTTTTTATTTTTAATCAATCAAACTTTGCTTAAAAGCCACCATTTGTTAAATTTTAAATTTCAAATTTAAGTATTAAAGATTTTTTTTGTTAGAAAATTGACAAATATTCTAACCTCTATTATTTTGTAAGGCATTAGAAAGGGAGACCCCTCGTTACTATAGGCGAGAGAAAACAATAAAATTTATTTGGTGTCAAGTTTTTCCACCTCGAAGATTTTTTGCATTGATAGTAAATTTAAATTTTTTTTTTTTTGAATTTAAAAATTTTAAAGTTTTTATTCAATGTCCTTTTAGATGTTTTAAAGAACAAAGATTAAGAACATAAAATTATTGATTTTTAGTTTTTTATTTTGAAAAATTATAATTTAATATTTATATTCAAATTTTAAACAAAAGAACAAATATATTAGTTATTTTGAGATGTTTAAACTTATTTATAATTTAAAATTTTTAAAATTTCAGTAAAAAGATGAATCTTATCTTATTCTCAAGTTAAAAAATTAATACATTAAGGGTAATTGATTATTTAAACTGGAATTGTGGACTTATTGAATATAAATATACATTTTACGTTGTTATTTGTGAAAAAAAATAATTAGAGATCTGGATGTTATTATCCCATTGTATTCTATTCAATGCTCTCCACCTGTCTGAAAATGACCGCAGCTTCCTGCAGCGGACTCCAAACACACTTTATATTACCAAAAATCATCGAATTAGAGGAAAACATTTCGATTCCGTCTCACAAAAAATAATAAAAAAGGACACTTTCCTGTCCAAACAGAGCATCGTTTCGGTCCATTTCGCGTCGTTTTCTCTGTCAGCTTGGCAGTTTTTCGCGTTTCGGTTTCTTATTGCATCTCCCGAGTCTCTCTCACCTCTCACCCTCTCTCACTCTTCTTCTCTCCAAAGGTAGTCCACTCTTTTTATATCTCTTGTTTATTCCATTTTTAGATTTTTTTAAATTCTTTTAAGAATTCTTAAACTAGAGATTTGATAGATCGGAGGAATTGAGCTTGCCGTTTATTTTTAATTTTTTTTCTGTTTTTTGGAAGTGTTTGTTTGGTTGCGTGGAAAACGAAGGAAAGGAAAAGGAAATATGATGCTTTTGTTTTTTCTGTCTGCTTTTGATTCATAGATAGGATAAGCTTTACACAGTGTGCTGTTTTTTAAGGGAAAAAAGAAAAGGTCGACTGAGCTAAACAACTGTATCGGACCCACTTGAGGTTCTCAATTTGTCTTTTTTGAGTATTTTGTAATGAAATAGTACATATTTTTTTAAATTAATCGACTGTACATTTGCTCTACCCTCTAGAGAAACGGAAGGCTCTGTATTGTTTTATGTGATGTTCTGTAAATGACGTTTGAACTTAAAAGATGGCAGCTTGTTTCTTTGGTTTTCACGTTTTGTTTTTGGATTTCTTAATATTGTGCTTTTTACCTTAGCATAGATTGTTCTAGTGTTTAAAAAAAAAAATGATTTGTGCTGATTTCCCTTATTTTATTTCGTGAATTTGTTGTCCCTCTTGTAGTTTTGTGTAATGGGGTTCATTTCACTGTGCTTTAGTAGCAAAAAGGTGGAAAATGTGATACTTAGCTAATAACGTGCACTGGAATGGCATCCGAACTTAAAAGAAAGTACAGAAACATGATAAATGAATGGTAATCTTTGCATACTTCGATAATAACTTCGCTTAATGCCATTTTGAACCTAGTTGATGCGTGCTTGTGAAAGAATTTCGCTTTGCCCCTATCAAATTTTTTCTAGTTTTGTGCATTTTATTTATGCCTGTTTCTAGGATTGGTAACTTTTTGATGATCAAGGCATTCTGTATTTCTTGTTTGGCTGTGATGACCAACAACAATAATTCACCAAATTTTCCTCTGCATTTTGTGATAGGAAGCATGACCACGTTGTTACATTACTGGAAATACGAGTTCAAGTTAAAAGCATAGCATGAAATGGATAAAGGACCTCTTTTTCTTGAAAACTTTTCCAACATTAAAAGCCAAAGGGTGAGAACTTTTTTTTTTCTGCTATGATATTATCATTTGCTCATATGCTTGGAAATTTGTTACATGTTTGTAAAAGCTTTCATTGCACATTTATCTATCTGGAAATGCAACGTTGTAGGAAACTTCCTTTTTTCTTAATTTCTTTTTACTTTCCTGGACAATTTGGAGTAATAACAGAATCAGAAGATGCGAATAACATGCTACCATTTGAAAAAATGAACCATCCATTAGCCAAAGGCATTGACAATCCCTTATTATGGGCTTTTAATTCAATATGTTAAGATATGTGAGAAAATAATTTGTAAATATCTCTTTAATCAGCATTTCATGTTTTTAATGGACATGCCAGTTTAAATCTATTACTTCATTTAATTTTTTCTTTCTCTTGGCCTTTCATTAATTATTGCCAAAATTGAGAAACTTAGACTAAATAGAGAGATGAAGAAACAAGCTGCTTTTGAAATTGTCAACCATATGTAATCTTTGCCCCTGAATTAAAATAGTAACATTAATAAAACTAAGATATCTAGTTTATGGTGAGAGCTTTTCTAGTTTATATCAAAAATTAAAAAATATAGTTTACTGTCTTATTTTTCTTCGTATTATTATTATGTTTTATGGGAGAATTGGGTGAATTTGCATGAATTGTGCGTAACAAACTTTCTGAAGTAGTGCTCTAGTTAAAGTTTAGCTAGAAATAAAATCTCTCCATGTGTTCCATTTGTATTTGGTATGCACCATTTTCTTGAGGTACAAGGAACAAAATTTTCCTTAACTTGATATTTCTGTTATGGGACAAGAGTTTAATTGCCTAAAACATATGCTTTGGCATTTCTTGCATAATTCAAACATGATATATTGGGAATCTTAAATACAATCTCACATTAACTTAAACTTACTGGTAGTATGCTCCATTAGGCATTCTGTTCTTACTTTCATCTCTATGTTGTCATCCATTCTCATAAAGGTCCTTGAATTTGTCATCATTCATTTCATTGTGACACTTTGCTTGTATGTGATAGTATATTTTCCTTCTTTATCTTCCCTTTTTTGGTTTGAAAAATTGACACGTCTTTATTTTCCTTTTGTTTGCTGAACGGAATGATTTTAATGAGCATATGATGATGCTATTTTATTTTCCATGTTTTCTCTAGGGAAACTGCGTGATTAAATTTTATGTATGTTGATCATTCTCCCTAGTATTTTGGAGGTGTGTTAGGCATCCTCATTCACTATTAATTAAAATCTCATGCTATGGGTTATGCTCTTCTTTTTTTTCATATAAGTTTTTATGTTTATTATTAAGTTTTCTTCGTATCATGATATGTTCTTTTATACAAATGTGATTGTTTTAATTGTATATGCATAAGTTAGTAGCAAATTTTCATTCACTTGCCAGTTTGCCTTGGATACTCTTTTCATTTTTTTTATTTTAATTTTTTGTTTCTCTTAGGTAAAGAGAAATGAATCCTTTATTCATCCGTTAGAAGATGAAGCAGCTGAAGTTGCACATTTGCTTGCTGAACCAAAAAGTGATCATGTTTTAGTTGATGGTGTTTTATGCTTCAATAAGGAGAATTCAGGGAGAAGTTCAGGAATGGAGGACTTTTCATGCGGACATGAGTTTGGCGTTAGAACAAACTATGGTAAT